>JAQQAE010001121.1:0-27229 GCA_029823295.1 Pseudamia nigra
GTGGGGACAATTTGAGCCTCCTGAAAAGTTGGTAGTGTTTTGTCCCTACCGTCCCTATGCAAACCTACGCCCTTGCCTCAACCACAACAAAAACTACATTTCAGTTTCACCAGTATTTCTCATGATGCACAATTTCAACTCTCCGACATTTGTAACATTTTGAGAGACTTTTTTTTAACCTGATTTGTGATTGTAAAGGAACTAAATAAGGATGCTATGTCATAAATATGGATGCACTTTGCATTAGTGATATCATAAATGGACAGAAGTGAAAACGTTTTAGGAGACCACTCAGAGCCAGTTGGAGATGGGATCAAGTGTGTAGTTTGTCATTTGTTGAGGGATGTGAATCTGGACGGATCCCCACCAGATCGTCCCAGATCTGGGGATTTGAAGTAGTTTTCAACACAACCTCAGAATTAATGTATATTATATTTTCATACAGTTTGCTTTTGTATTTCACTATTTGTGACATCTCATCTTTCACATTTTTTATTGCACTCATCCAAAACACAGCATGTCCATTTAAAGTAAATATTTTTATTTTGTTTTTATTTGTATTTTTGTGAAGTTGGCCATACCCAATCTGAAACAACCCCCATGCCCTAGTAGGAACATGGAAAATAATCTAAGAAACTTTATTATTATTTAGTGGCTGTACCCCTTGAGAAATTTTATCGAAGGCGATGTCTTCTGATGGAACTTAGGCATCCCAACACATTTTGTGAAAGTCAGCTGACCTTGTACGAAGCAAAGGGGCCACCTCATCTGAGGTTAGAGCTTTATGAGCATTCATCTCAGTCTGGTCAGGAAGTCGTGTAAATAGAACATTAATTTGGGTTTTTCTTCATTCTGTCAGATCAATGGCGCTTCATCTTGTTTCAGTAGAGTTGGTAAGATAAGTCACGGAAGCCTCAGGATGCTGTGGATCACCACAAGCCTGGCTCTTATTCTGCAGCCCTCTGAGTCTGACCAGCAGGGTGGGATGGGAACACTTAGCACTGTTTGAGAGAGAAGCGGAAAGCGGGTAGAATTAAAAACACAAACAAAGAGCTGATGTACTTGCACAGCCTACTGGTCTCTGTTTAGCAGGAGGCCAGCTGGACCACAAACTAGGCACAGGGCAGAGAGGGAGTACTGGTGGTGGGTTCTGCTGTGTGGTTACTAAGCTTTGGTCATGTGCATTATTGTCAGGTACCCAGTTAGGTTTTTTATAATTTAAGGGGGAAAAAAATCATAGGGATTGTATGAATATCTGTTCCAACCCCCAGGAATGTGAAGACATGATTCTAGTGTGGACTTACTGACAACATACCTGTTGTCTTTACACTCTGTGGATGTGGATGTGCAAGTCAGCCTGGTATAACGAGCACCGTACTAACACCGGGTGTGGAGAGACTCAAAACCGCTCACATACGGTGTCTCTGTTCCTGTCAGTGTCAGTCTGCAGTCTGGAGAGGGGAGATCTGTGTTTCCAGGTGTTGTTGTATGAGGATCAGGGGGTATTACATAAGATGACGTGTTGTATAGACTCAAGCATCAAGTAGAAGGAACTGTGGCTTTTAAACTTTTTGAAGATCGTAATGGTCATTGTTTATAGTTTACAGAAACAAGGATTTAGTTCATGCAACAAAGGATGTGATGCAAACGATGAAGTCAGTTCTTTCCTTTTAATTTGTGGTACTCTGCATCATAACGGAGGCACTGAATGTATCAGAATGTAGATTTTTTTTTTTTAATTTTTAGTTTTTTACTCTGAGGCACTGCCATTTTATGCTTATGCATTGCACCCAAGCAATTCTGGGCAGTATGTAGGTGAAATCAATGTGGAGAACACAAAAATGATGATCTCTGCTAAATCTAATATTTTGTCCCGAGTAGAATTGTATACCAAATTGTGTTTTTTGAGTATTGAGTATGTTGATTTACTGCCTGTTTGATCTTTGTATTCAGGAAGAGTAATAGTATTGACCCATAAATGCTGTAGCATATCTAAGCTCTCTAAATGCCACGGTAACAGGCTGTACTTTGTAATAGACTCTATCTGGTTATGTAAGAAAATGTTTCATCACTCATCCAAAACACATCAGTCCAGAGTGACTGAGAATCTTCACAGACATACATTTTAGTTGCTTCTTTCCTGACCCATCATCACCAATCTGGATTTAATAGACACATGGATAGTGCTACAAATCAAATGGAGTTTTTTTTCCAGATCTGTTCCTTATTTCTGCACAAAAGATGGATCAATAGCCTTTATAACCTTTCTTCTCTGTCAGTACTTTGCAGTCTGTGGTTTGGTGGCCTTGAGGCCTTGCTTCAGTTTGCAAAGCAACATTCAAGGATGGGAATTGTGGGAGAAGAGTGTGGGAGACTGGACTCTCATTTCACCAATTTCAATTTTTGGCCCGGTTGTTTTGGTGCATTTTTTTCCCTTAAGGAATTACAGAGGCCCATAATGAGAAGTTATGCTAAATGCTGTAAAATACAGGTTCCTTCTTCATGCCTGTCACAGCTCCTTTAAATTCTTTTACACATTGTTATGCAGAGTTGAGGTTTTGCTGGTCTCTGCATTTTGGAGTGTTGTCTCAGCATAGGGTTCCTTTCAGAAATATGCAGCTTCTGTGGACCGACACATTCACTGCAAGCTGGAATTGATAACCATAGGAGTGCATCATGCATCAAGGATGTTGTTCAGTTAATAGAAAAAACGCAAACAGAATCCTTACCTTTTTCAATCCTTACAGTGTGTTTTGTTTCGCACAGCATACAATACCTTACAGGTAAAATGATGCAATGTTGAGTAAAGTAGGCCTAGTAGTAGAACAAAACTGTTTACGTGTAACAAACAAAATTCTGTCTCATTTCAGACGACTTTTCCTTGTCCAATTCAAAGACGTGGAGTGAGATAGCAGTTTTAAATTGGAAATTGCATGGTGTTTATTTTTAGTCCCTTCTGCCTTAACTGCCTCCCTGGTCAGTGGACCACAGTACGGTGGTTGAAGGGAAGGGCCAGACCTCAGTGTGTGAGCGGAGCACTTGTGGTTACTTCTCTGGACTTGGCCATCACAGGGCCACCATGAGTTCATGTCATGGGCAGAGGACAGCTAAGGAAGTGTCTGCCATTGATAATCTGGTCCCGTCACTGTCCTGATTAAGGGCCATTTTTGTGCATCACTTATGTTGGCTATACATTTCTGGAGTTGTGACCAGTAATCCTGACTGATTGTGTAATGAGAACCTAATGTAACAGGAGAGCTGGAGAATAGATGTGTACGTACATGGTGAGTAGATAGGGGATAGCTAATGGACTTGTATAAGTCTGGTACGTTTCACTGTGGGTTTGAAAGTGGAAACCTTATGTGGGGAAATGCATTTCTTGGATCCACAGTTAGCTAATTACTGGTTACAGCTGCGACTTCAGCCCAATGTTTTGTCTATTTGAGGTTCAGCTAGAGAGTGTGAAAGAAAAGAGGCTTTTTTGAATGTTTATCCAACATCCACTGCAACAATAATTAAACTATAGCTCTGAAGAACTGTAGTACAGTACGTATTAAGATAAAACACACCGGTACAAGCAGTGGTGATCAAAACACCTCTACTGGGTGGCACCAAAGTAGGGGGACACAAAAACATCCACAAGGAGTTAGGAGTGCAGTCATGAAGTGTGTATTTTGGAATCATTATACAGGTTTTAGACCCTGGCAAGAGTCCTAGTAGAAGGAATTAACAAACATTCAATAAAAGAACAAGTTTTGCTTGGACTGGTTCAGTGTCTGACATGTCAGGGCCCAGCCACTGGTCAGACTTTATGATTTAGTATGTCTTCGTCACGCTACATTTCATATTACTGTCACATCCATTAATTTCAAAAACATGTCAGTCTATTGGCATAAAAATAGTGGCTATCTTTGGCCCGTGTGCATGGATTCCCTGTGAGTCCCAAATCTGTCCTGTGATCTGGAGAAGTAGTTGCCTCTATCTTCTGTTTACATCTTTGTCTGTGTGTCTTTTCCATCAATATCAGTCAAGACTTTGAAGCTCCTCAGTGATTAAAACCTTTCTGGTATGTTAACTATGTCAACCTTTTGCTTCACTTCACCTGGTGTCATCTCAATATGAGGATTTTCATCAAGCAAATATTCCTTTCACAATGATGTTTTGGTTTACCATTCATGGAAAGCAAACAAAACGACTCAAAAAGGAGCAAAAGGGGAAAAACGTTGGAAAGAGAGTGAGAGTTATCCTAACCAACCACATGTTTTGTTTCACTTCTCAAACATGACAGTCCTTGAGTGCTGTAGTGCTGTAATACAAACAGAACGGCTTAACAGATCAAAGCCATCACGACCATAATGTCTTTCCCAGCCTTTTTCCTTCATGTTCAATTAAGTTACTATCATATGCTGGAGGAATTTGACCTGCCATATCTCGTCTAATTTAAAAGACACATGGTTTTAAATATTGCATATATATATATATATGCATATATACAGCATATGCATATACGTACCATATTGAAGAAAAATACAAGCCTCAGTCAAAAAACCCCTGATAAAATAGCCTCTATATACTGTAGATTTTTTCCACACACTCTGCACCCCAAGTCCACAACTCATTTTTGCATGCTGGCCCACCGGTAGAGAACCCCTCCACTAAAGTAATATGTTTACCCTGCTCTAATGCTCTTTATTTTCTTTATTCTGTGTCTCACTGTTGGAGTCGCTGTCCTGCGGAGCGACCAGACTCTGAATATAAATAGGTTCATCGGTTGTATTTTAACTACATCCAAATAATGACAGCTATTGCTGATTTAAAAAAAAAAAAATCATACCTCTTGGGGCAAAATAATTTTTTTTGATGATGGGGGAGCAGAGCGATATGAGGCTTTGTGCTGCCAGGCTCCAAATCTGCATGACTTCTCTTTAAACTCGCTCAGCTTGTCATCGGAGAGCGCTGGCAGGAGTTGATCAAACGACTTGCTGTGGTCCACTGCTGACAAAACCTAAGATACATTATGCATTTTTCCATATAAAGAAGATAACTGCAGATGAAATGTCACATGACAGCAATGAATCTAAAGTAAAAAACAAAAAGTAGCCTGGAAATCTTGCTAGAAATTATCAAGACCCCACACCCGCCTGAATTGACCACTGGAAGTGTGGATTTTGATAAGACATTAAAAAAATGTAAATTATATATTCTAATGGACACAGACTAATGCATGTCTCCCTTTTTGTTTAGCCTGATGACTGTGCACTACAGTTGTCACATAATGGTGGCTACCTGGACTTGGAGTCTACCCTGGCGGAGCAGAAAGATGAACTGGAGGGATTTCAGGAGGATGGAGGGTAAGATGATATCCAATCTACTTCACAGCTTCACTCTTACAAGTTAAACATTTTGAAAGTACATTCATATGCCTCTTTAAAATGTCAAGAATTGTGTGTCGCACACTGATAAGAGAAGAGAGTCTGTCGGTGGATAATGAACGTTACATTACTATTCCCTGATTATGGGCATACATTTAATATCCTGGTGGCTATTACACCTCTCCCTGTGATTTAGATTAAAATCAACTGAATTAGTGAGATGGCCTCAAATCACTGAGCTCTCCAGTCCAAAAGCTGTTCACAGGAGGAGGCTGACTCAGTGGAGTCCAGGGAACAGGCTTTAGCTCAACTGAAATACATTACAAAAGTCATCATTCAGTCTATTTAATTAAAGAATTAGTAGTGTTTCCTTCACAAACACCTCTGTGAATCTGTTTACGTCATATACTTTGTGGATAACCTCGATGAGTGTATGATGTTGACATACTGTAGTGTAAAAGCTGGCCATTGGTATGTATTTATCAGCTGGATCAGCACAGTGGTGCCCTTTTCACTGATAAAATGTCTCAGAGTTTCCATGGCATTCATCCCTTCATGTCCCTTAAATACCTGGCCTGCCTGGCGGAGCAGCAACACTGATGTCATCTAAACCACTTACGAGGGGTAGAGTACTCAAGAGTAATCACCCTCATCACAAGTGAACTTTGCCAAAGTGCTCTCAATAGAAAACTACAACTACACACCTTCCACTATACGCTTCTCAGCTTTTGATTTTGCTGAATTGTTCTCCGTAATGTGTAGTTAAACAAGACTTGACATAACTCGTGGACCTGGACAGAGAAAAGAAAGGTTTGAAATTGTGTTAGTTTCATTATAGTTTCATACACTTTCATTGGCCAATTACTTTATTAACTCCACATGTTTTTTCATGGACTGTGGAGTGTGTTCATATATCATTCATGTGCTGCCCGCTTTAAATGCTTACAACCCAAGGTTGGCATGAGAGTTCCCGCTCTGCTGGACCACAAACATGTATGGATTTATTTGTCCAACTTGGAATTCATAAGTTGCTCCCTGGCTTGATGTTTCTATTGGATGTTGAGAATGCTGTCTTTTCCCAGTTCCATCTGAAATTGTTAGGAGCTTATTGAGAGCTGTGAGGTTAAAGTGGTCCACTTCTTCTCTCGTCAAAGGCTTAGGCTGCCAGGGCCTGTGTTGTGCCAGCTGGCAGCGGCAGGTATGGATGTGTGTCATTAAACCCACACAGTGTTGTCTGAGGAGGTTGGGGGGGTGAAGGTGGTTAGCCAATTATTTTGCAAAAATAGGGCAGTTCGGCTCTTTGGCTCTTTTATGGTGCTGATGTGTCCAGGATTACACCCCCCACTGCTCTGCGTTGTTGATTTGATGTACTAATAAAATGTCTGATGAGGCATTTCACCTTTACTTGTTCCATTTTAGTTTTGTTAACACCCCCCTGTTACTCCATGCAGTCTCTCAGAAACCGAAACCTTTTAACCTACAAAAACCATTAATTTCCCTTGATTTTTTTCTGGATTTTTCAAGTTGATCTGAAGGTAAACCCACAGCACTAACAAGCAAAGTTGTTCTTGCATTTTTTTTTTTTGCATCAAGCCCGGCCATCATTGACTGAAAAGAGAAGCAGACTGTATGCTGTCTGAGTTCCTGAAGTCTCCTGATCATTGGCTATTGAATCCATCTGTAATTGATATTAATGGCAGGTTACATTCCTGAGGTGCCTGTGTCATACCTAGTGTCTTTACAATCAGATTAAAGTATGATCCTCTGACAGAACACTGCAGAGCCAGGAGATATCCATGTCACAAGAGCTTAAAGACCATAATCACTTCCACACCATGTTATGAATCTCAGCTATAGGAGATTGTGACTCATAAATCCCCTGTCCCATCTCTGATACAGTCTCACTTCACATTATAAACTGACCACACAGTCCAGAAATACAGTAAATGTGCATTTTTAAAGTGTATCTTTCAGGTTTCCAACTAAATCTTTAATTTCATACACGCGAGTTCCTTCATTTGTAGCCATGAGATGCAGGATCAGACATCATCACATGTGCACACAGAAATCTATAGCCGTTGAGTATTTTTGTGGGTTGAAGAGTGTCAGCCGATTTTATTTAATTTCTCACGAAGGAAAATTGTTCTACAGCACTCGTGTAGTTTTACCGAAAGTTACTTTTGCTCAGGATATGTGGCATTGATTGACAGATTATTAGTTAATTCCTCAAGGACGTATTCCCTGGCTTGTCTTTAGAAGATAACATGCGGTACTGTTATTGGCTTCCTAATTGATTCAGCATGTGAAAAGTGTAGCTGACATGTAGTACAGAAGAAGACACTTTTTGGAATCACTGCCTACAGAAAAAAGGACACAAAAAAAGCCAACAACTTTGTGCTGAATATGCCCTTCTCCTTTTTATTGAGCGTTCTTGATGCGTTTGACACCAATCTAGAAGTCAAGCATATTAAAATCCAGCTTTTCTTGCTGTGAAGGCCTCAGCTATTCAGCGTTTCTCATTGTGTCCTATCATGTCTCTTAGGACAGCTCTGCTTTCATTATTTTCATTTTTTTCTGACCCACTTAGACGTTGTTTCACAGACACTCGCAGCACACGAGATTTTCATTTGAGGAAAAAAGAAAGTGCATTTGAAAAGAAGCAGAGGAATTGTCAAACATTGTACAGCTTAAACTTCAAGGAAGGAAATAAAACACCAGTTGTCCCCACTGTGTTTGCCCAGCAGTTTAAGGGTATTATTAACAGAATAGAACAGCTTGGTGATTGTTTAATGTGTAAGTGGATGTGTGTGTCTGAGGGTGAGAGCTGGTAAATGATTAATAAAGCAGCCCCTTTACTGATATCTGTAGCTTAATTTTCAGCCTCTTTACACCCGGTTTTATCATGAGTCCCTCATCTCATGCCATGGCATTCACCAAGAAGTGCTGAGTCAGTAGCCCTCTGTGGGGCCTTCTTGTCTGGCATTAATTGGTCTGCAAGGGGAAGTACTGGCTTTGCTGTATTCCAAGTGTGTGGGTTCACTTTCTGTGGGTGCACAATTTGTGTTGTTTTATAAACAGGATCAGTAATACCCTGTGAGATAAAGTCAGAGCTGGCAGGCATCCACTGGTCGAGTCGCTGCTGCTGTGGGTATTAGGATTAAGACAGAGGTTTATGAGGGAGATATACAGCCGAGCAGCGCCAAGAGAAGAAAATAATGTGGGCTGCACAGTGCAATTACCGGGTATAATTGTTGAGAATCCCACTATATCCCTGTAAAATGTTATGACAATGAATAAGGTAAATTCTGACATTAGGAAAAAAGATGTGTCTGCAGTCATGCTACTTTTGAGCAATTGCCTCCAATAACAGACAAGTAAGCTATAGGGAAGGCATTATTATTTTAGGTCAGATTTACTGATTAAAGAAGCAGTGAGAGTTACTTCTGAATGTTCTAAATTGGCCAAAAAAACCAAAACTATCCCCAAAATATATGCTTAGCTCAGTTGGCACCCAAACCACACAGCACCGGCGCCTTACGACACTTCCTGCAGGTGGTGGCCCACAGAAAATTCTTCATCATAAGAATTGCTCTTCGTCTGACCCGTCACCTAGGACCACCTTCCCTTAGGAGACCCTACCAGGGGCAGTTTGCCCCCGACAACGTAGCTCCAAGGATCACTCAAGCACGCAAACTGCTCCATCACGATAAAGTGGCGATTCAAGGAGGGCGACGGTACATGTTGTGTTTGAAAATGTACAAAATGCTTGGAGGACCATGACCTAAAGCCAAAAAGACCCCCTTTTTTTGGTTGTAATATCCAAATTTTGCCAATTTTGGGCATATCCCGCCTTTGCAAAGTTCATGAAAGAAGATTTATTTAACACTGAAAAAGAGGCCACTTCTACACGCTGACAATTAAAACCCTTGACTGTGGCCCACCACAACTTAGGTGGGGATGTGAGGGCCTGACCATTACGGCCTGCGGTTTTAATTTAATTATGTAATTCATGACGTTGCAAATGATGTATCAGCAACAGAAATCAAATTCTAGAAACTGTGTTTGGGTTGATTGCACTGTACCACTGCTGAAAGAAACCAGGATGTTCTGGGAGAGAAGAACAAAAGATCAAGAGAGAACCAAGGAGTTCAGAAGGTATTATCCCAACATGTACCCAATTTGTTGCGCTGACGTTCTTTATAGTAATGATGTAACTTAGGGCACCCCTTTTATGGGCCTGCAGCGCTGTCTGCAAGAGTGTCCAGTTTTCATGTTTAATTTGTGGGGGGGGGTCTGAAAAACCTCACTTATATACCATGCACATTTGTTTAATTTGATAATGAGCATGTTGGCCTGTGCAGCCTCAGGTCTTGCTTAATCACAGGGATACTGTTGCAGTGAAGCAGAGAGAAAGCAGACGTTCGTGACAAAATGGCTCTCGTTACCCGTTTGCCTCAACAGCATCACAGTGGATTAAGTTCCTCTTTGCTGTCTCATCTCACCAGTACAGGTCTATGTTGACAGATATTGCTCCTGTGTCACCTCTGCTTGTTGCTGGATATTATATTTGATAAACAGTGAGCATATACAGACTTTCCCTGCCATGTAATATGCTTGTCTGCATGTCAGTACAGTCTCCTGCTGACTGGTCATGACAGGAAATATGTCAGTGTGTCTTTGTGTCTGGATGTGTACAGCAGTTATTCCGTTAATGCTGCTTGTTTCTAGTCAGATAGCAGAATGGTCTGCCTTATGTGCCGATAGGCTTTTTCTCTCTCTGTCAAACACTCTGCTGCCTGATGGTCACTAACGCAGTGACAGTCTGCTGTTGGCCACGTGCCAGGCAGAATCACACAGCCTTTGTGCAGGATGAATAAAAGCCTATTTGTCAGAGACTGATTAAGAAGGGGGGTGTTGTGCAGCTTTACCTGCTGTGCTCCCTGCAATTGTGTCTACTATGGGTTTAGTAGTACATTAGCTATTCTGGAGATTAAAGCCTCAATTTGTGATACAAATGTAAACAAATATAGAAGCATGGCAGCTGTTACATTGCAAATACAGTCCCGTAAGAAAGATGCAGAAATGTAAGTATTCTTACATTTCTTGAGAATTACTACACTGTCTTTTATTAAGGACATCACTTTGCCATTTGTTAAGCTCGTCTTTCTTTCTAGATTTCTTGAAACAAGAGTAAATCTGTCCTTTGAAGGATTATCATCAGTTTCAAAATTATTTTAGAAAGTAGAAGCAGAATTTAAGCAAGTTGTGCTTGTTGTCACATTGTGATACCAGTGCTTTATTTCATTACGCATTGTTTCTTCACATTGTTTATACTTTAAATGATATTCTGAATATTGCATCTACATTAACCTTAAAATGAGCCCATCAAACAAAAAAAATAATTATCTTTATGACTACAAACTACTCTGCTCTCAACTGCATTTATATTCTCAGCTCTATAGACATGGGGTGCACTGTTGTTGCCTTTGTTTCGTGTTGTCATTCAGTCATTGTAAGCCGTTGACAGGAGGGTGATGGGGTCTTGGCGTATCTCCATTAATGCGGGGGGGCGGAGCTGCCCTCTGCGTTGCTCTCATCCTTCATTTTCACTAAAGGAAACTTTTGGCTGTTCTTCTCTTCAACCTGTTCCCTTTTGTTTTCAAACCATACAAAGTATTGAACAGTGTGAGAAGAATTGCATGGTGTGATTGTTTGTGATGAATGTAGCCTGTTGATCATTTTGCATGTTTTGTTGCTATTCAGCAGTGTTTTCTTGACAGCACTTGTCTCCCTTGAATTCAAATGGATAATTCTGTTTCTTCACACTGTTGTGCACCACCCTCATCCACAAGCGAAGAAGTGCACGTACAAATAAAGCTTTAAATACTTTAATGTCCTACTAACATTATGCTTTCTCTCCATTTGTGTTACTTTTTTCACAGAAGAGGCAAGAAACACAGTATAATTCTCCGGACACAGCTATCTGTCAGAGTACATGCCTGCATCGGTGAGTATTACGCTGCACTGTTACAAAAACTGTATATTTTTCAAATCTGATTTTATGATGCTTAATTTGCGTTCGTCCATGTGCTTCAGCAGTGAGGTATGAGCTTTAATTACCTCTATTAGCACTGGATTATTTTATTGAGGTCCTTGTTGAACTTACACAGTGGCAGTTGTGGGAAATAGCCTCCAATCTTAATTTGACTGAGAATTAATCGCATTTCAGCAACACTTGCCGAAAAAGAGCACTGGCACCGAGCTAGAGACTTAAAACACATTTTATGGTTTTAGAGTTACTGTGTTCTGTCACTTTGTTTTATTGGGCCTCCTGGTGTCTTTGAGTAATGTGAGGCAATGAGCACACAGAGCTGAGTGAAAACATATGCAAACACACATGCAGCGTGGGTTGAGACACACGCACACACATAATCAGCAGTCAGCGTTTGATTGAATTGAGGATGCTAACCGGGTTATCTCGCATGAACAGCTGTGTACTCGTAGGTTCCTTTGTCAGGATCAACTTCTCCAAATGTTTAATAAATAACGTTAAATTACTCCCATACTGTACACATGCCTGTTAATTCCTTCAGCATAACGGAGAAACTAATAGGCATGCTCCTGTAAAGTAATTTGCCAGATAATTGTAAGGTTTTAGAATTCAATGCTATGTCCAGTGTGCACTCTGAGAATGTGGGGAGAACTGTTGCCCACACAAAGACGCACAGTACCTCCTCCACAGGCTGCAAATGCAAAAATAACCCTCAGCCTGGAAAAGCTATTAGGTTGTAAACTGTCTGATTTTAAATGTGGTCTTTTCTGTAGTAACGCTGAACCAAAACCAAGGTGCAGACATCTTCGTTTTGTCATTACAACACTTCAAAACTCTCTTTAATCGTCAGCCCTTGGTATTTATTCTATCTGGTAAATATAATTCAAAGGACATTTCTCTGTCCCCTGGCAACAGATCAAGTTCATCGTGGAGCAGCTTTTGCTTGAACTTGATCGACTTCTCACATGTTGATCACAAGGAGCACTTCTCTTCTTATCTTCTAAACTCTTTTGATATTGTAATTTTGTAATTGATACAATGAGCCTGTAATATGTGTACAATATCAGCACATTTTTAGATATGATTCATTTCCCATAGGTATTGACATGGTTGTGAGATGCTCCAAGGTGTTGTGGTCCAAAAGCACCTGAAGTCGTTCCTTGACACAACAGATCACTGACCACACTGTAGTGAATATTTAGCTGAACATTGTCCACACTCTCTGTCTGAAGTGTCTTTACTTTATTCTTTCCTCCTGCTGTTGCTTGGCCCGGCTTAGTGAGGCGTGGGGAGTGGCACACAGACCTGCTGCCCTCCTCTAAGTGGATGATGACCCTCTTTTTCTCTAAGTTGACAGCCACCTGTTGCTCTTCTCTCATCCCCCTCAGTGACTCCCCGTGTGGCTACGTGATTGATTTTTTTCTAGGCAAGGTGGTCACTGTTACTGTAACTTGTCCAGACATCTGAGCGTAATTTTATCTGACTACAGGGCTTACCTCGTAGCCCCATGAGTGCAGAATTACTGGGTGAATTTCTTGCTCTGCACGGGGGATAATTCGTTAGTCGTCCAGAGACAAATGGCATAGTATTCTTGAGGCTGTGCACTTGCTCTACATTAAGGGATTGAGTTCCTTTGCTGTCAGTTCATAAAGCCCACAGTATCCCAGAGGACAGCCCCCATTGTTAGCACTTTGTGTCGTTGCACATCCTCTTTTGTCTGTTTAATGGGAAGTGTTATGCGATGAAGAAGCTACTCTCAATAAAGTGCTTTGATGAATAGCAGTATGTCATGTACAAAGGCATCATGTTGCATTGGATTTTCTGCATTTCAAAATCCTCTAGAAATGTGTCTCACAAGCTTGAATTAAAAGCATCACTCTTTTGCTGTTTTGTACTTTGTGAATGTCCTTTAGTTTAGGGTTAATACACTTGTACACTTCATGATGGGTGTAAAATTAGCTCACAAGTTTATCCCAGAGGCCTCCTTTGTGTCTTTGTCTTTAGGTGCTGTGTTACTGAAAACCCATGCTGTGTCTTTAAGTTTTTAATAATGCAGCGAAGTGCAGTAAATAGCTTTGATTATGTTTTTTGGTTTTCTCCATATGCACATATCAGAAAGCTATATTTCAATTGGTGTGTTTGTGACAGTGTGTATGTGTCATGAACCACAGCGATACCAAATCCAGGCAAATCCAGCAAAGTGCTCAGCCAAAGAGCTAACTGTCTAATAAACCATCTTTTGCCGATCCATCTCTGGCATGGTTATTTGTTGAAACACAGTGAGGCAGTCCAGGCTATTTCTGTTCTCAAAGTACCTCGGAGGCAAAACAAACGGTTTATCTGATGCGGTCTGTCAATAGCTTGACCTGTTTTAAATCCACGATAGAAATTAGCCCTAATGACTCACAACAGAGCAGTGTTTTGAGGCCAGGTAATACTTGAGGTTCAACTCTCGAGTGTCTTCAATTGAAGAACATTTTTCAAATAAGGCAACATTGCTGTTTGTCTAAACAACACAATCCTTAAACACAAGGCGTGTGGTTTTTCTTTCATCGACTGGACTGGAAATTTGGTTGAAGACGTTTCGCCACCCATCCGGGAAGCTTCTTCAGTTCCTTAAACACAGTAACATTTCCTAATGAATGTTAATTTGACAAAGTTACAGGCAACTGGTAATGATATTGTTTCAACACGATTATTGTCATTTTCTTAAATCATATACTCCTAAAATATGGTTCATGTATAAAGTGTTTGCTTGAGCCAGTTGAAATTGCGTCTGGATGCTGCCGCCTCATTTTTATCCAGGGAAAAAACCCTGCTTTCTGGAAAAAGCCCAATCAGTGCCTCTACATTATAGATAGGATGAATATATGTGTAATACCGTATATTAGTAAAGTGTTCTCTAACGTGGACTTCTCTTAAGATCCAGCAAGCAGCTAACAGGGCAATGATTATACCATTGTCATATTCACTCAAAAAATTAGTAGGCTCTTTTTCTGCAGAGGAGGAAACCCTGCAGTATGAAACCACAGAATGTTGATGTGTCTGTAATTTGTGCAGCTTATAAAGCATTGCTGGATGGGTGAATTTGCTTCTTCTGGGATAAAATAGCATTTATTTTGAATAAAAAATGTCATTACAGTAGCTCACGCTAGGAGTGATGGGTTGACCTTTGTTTCTGTCTGTTTGACCAACACAACAGCCTGGGATACAGAAAATAAGCTGAATCTGTCCCTCTGTGCATGTTAGCAGTGGCCGCAGCCTATTTAAATTGTTGGACTGTTGTTGTTGTCGGTTGACTAGATGTGGTAGCGAAGTCCTGATTAAAGCAGTCTTGGGCTTATTTTAGTGTTGTGTTCAAACGCAGCGAGTCTTCATCTTTATGGGCCGTTTTGTTTTAGACGCTGTTTCTGAGTCGCCATGATGTGATGGCAAGGAGAATTTAAAGACAGGGAGAGAAGAAGAAAATGAATATAGTGTGGACTCTGGAAATAACAAGGTTTTTGATTTTGTACAGATCTCTATGATCATTAGCAGCTCATGTAAAGCAACGACTGAAGTCTCCACATGCAGTTTTCTTGACTTTGTAGAGATGTACAGGCAGAAGCTACTCATCTGGCAATAAACAGTATTTACATAGTACTACTGTATCAGTTGGTGCAATAAATCTATCAACTCTGATCCAGAAAATGTTCCTTGATCCTATGAAAAATCATCTTCATTGCATAGCTTGCAAATCTTTTTATATGGAGCCAGCTGAGCCTCAGATCTCTGGGTGGTACAGTTTTTGTCTGTTTGTCACTAGTACATACTAGTCACAAAAGCTACATTATTACAACGATACATTATTAAGCTGAAATTTGTGGGTATTTCCATTTAAGAGCAGGTTCATCTGTCGGCACTCTGATCCCAGCTGAGGAGTGATGGCTGTAATCAGAGGTGACACATTCTTAGTGGATTATCTGCCTTGTCTTTTACAACCTCTTATAATCTGGGTTCAAGACATGATTCATTGTGACTGCAGTGACTGACTTGTGTTAGTCATTTGCGCTATAATTTTGCCAAATTGGTAGTTTTGATCTTCAGGTTGACAACTGAAAAGTCTGTGGTTGTTAAAATGGAAGACGATGAGCAGTAAATTTTTTACAATTATCCCCCCTGCAAACCTTGCTGCGAGATGAGTTCCTGGCAGCTAAAAATGTGCTGTATGGAAATATTCAGCCTTTCATGCATCTAAATATGTGTTTTGAGGCTTGGGTGTGGGTTAAAGAGGGGGAGCAGTAACTTAAGGTGATAAGATCACCTGTGGATTACCATGGTTCTCCAAATGTCACTGCTTTTCTTTTCCACACAGTGCGCCAGATGATTGGAAGCTGTCCGTACTTTTGTGAGCAACATAAAAAATATTTCCAGTTGTTAAATTGCCTGTAAAAAGAAGACGAGCTCAAGGTGTCTGCATTTATTTTGCACCACTACAGCTAATTACACCTAACGTCAAATCTATTTCTCTGCTTTGTTAATACAAGAATTTGCCCCTTCTTTTTATTCCATCTCTTAGTCCTTTGAATTAGTCCTTGTCATACACACTGCATCTCGAGGACCACACTCGTCACATTTCTCTCACTGAGGAGTGCCAAGCAAGTGGGGAATAATTAAAGACATGCATATCACGTGGCACCCATGAGACACTGTGGAAGATCAAGTGGCTCAGTCTCTCATCTCTTTCGCTTCACTAAAACACACCTAAAATGGGATCACGGATTTAGAGTCACAGCAGGAGGCCAATCTAAACAACACTGTGCCAAAGAGGAGAAATCTGAGGTGCAAACAGCTCAGGAAGAGAAGAGTGTGGTGTAGGACTCGCTCTTCACATCTTTTGTCACTGGCTGCACAGTGTCTCTTTATGTGTGTGATTTTGTAAGTGTTATCTGACATGTGTTGAGCGAACAGCCCCACACAGAGATATGACATACTTCGTATATACTGGCAGTAAATACAGGACAGTCCCTATGCTTTTGCAACTGAAACACAGCATTTTCCAATTGGTGGTAGGATTATGACTAATTGCTGGCTCTTTTGCAGATTTGCTCCACATACTGTACATGGTTGCAGACTACTATAAGAGTAATTCATGTAAGCTTGCACATGCAGAGGCATGCACATATTAAGAACCCATCTGGTTCCAGTTGTAAGTTCCCTCTGTGCTGCTGCTCACCCATCCAAAAAGAAGAGAGTTGTCTAGATTTTCATCCAAGGGGAGTGTTTTTTTTTTCTTTCTTGATCTGTTTACAGGATTGAAAGGGTGAGCATGCAGTCTGACCAGGGGACAAAGCATTATTCCTACATATACATGGGGATCCTATGGCTTCTTTATTGAGTTTCAGGCTGTAAATAGATATTCTGCGCTTTTTCTTCTTTATTCGTTCGCCAAGCTCCTTTTTAAAAATTCAAATGACCGGTTGGCTATTGATATAAGTTGTTTCATAGTCAGCTCATAATATTATGCCATATGAGTTGAACTGTATAGAATGGTGACAACGTGGAGCAGACTGCTCTGGGGTTTACCGCTGCTGTGAGACTGGAGTGGACAGGTGTGTAACCTCAGTAGCCACAGACTTTAAACAGCTGTCTGCTCTGAAGAAAGAACATTTGGAAGAAATCGGAGTTTGTTTTTGTTCAAACCAACATTTTCTTGATGTCCGCAGAGTGTTGTTTGTTGTATATGTACACAGGGCCTATAATGGTTTAAAGCTGAGGTTTGGGGAAGCTCTGCAGCTGGTGCTTCTGTCAACAGGATGAAGACCAAGATGAAAAAATATAATCAGTGTTATATTAGGATTTGATATAATTAGGCATTTTGAAGGAAAATGTCATCATTTAATTCAAACATTTTACATACGGATGCACACAATTTAGTTTTTTGTGATTTATTTCCCTTTTGTTTATTCATTTATTTATTGTAATATTTTTCTTCTTTTGTACCAAACAATTGGAATACAATCTCAGACAAAACTGTTTTAAAGTCTCATCCGACTATCTCTGTATGAGTGAAAATAATTTATACTACTATACTACTTCATGAAACAACCATTAATGTAACACAACAGGCACCACCACAGGTGGATGCCAGTAGCCAGTGTCAGTCATCGAGGCTGAAATTGGCCAAAATATCTGTGCATCTTGTTTTATATTCCATACCGCTCCCCTGAAATGCTTCCATCCATCATCTTAGTCTGTTTATTTCCCACATGATGAGGTGGCCTCATTTATAATCACCATCATCTTTTGGGTTTGACTTTAAAGTTGTGGTTATATATGGGTAGACTGAATATGAGTGGCAGTATTTAATAGAAAAACCTCTGACCTTTAACACAGTACCCCACTGGCGTTCAGCCAAATCCTAGTGTGCCATGGAATTCCGTTTCACATCCTCCCTCACATGTCATGCTGGCTCCTTTTCTTTCGTTCAGCTTTGATGTCAATGTCTTTGTAAGGAAATGTCTTCTGCCTCCTCCATGAATTGATCAGGTGAGTAGGAGAAATGCTTCACAAAACCCAAAGCACTTCACCTTCTCTAGTTATCATTACAGTTACTGTCACTCATCCAGTTTTCTGTGAAGCACAGTTGTTATTACTTCTTTCACCTTGGATCAAGAGGTGTTGCCACAGCTGTTTAGCTCTGAACTGTTTACCATTGCTGTGCTGCTTTTTGAAGGAGGGTTTTAGATTTTGTCATTTTTTTGTGTTGAAAACTAAATCTAAAGGTGGACATGACCTGTTCAAGAGTCAAAACTTGTCACATTTTTTAAACAAAGTGGTAAAATTCTGTTTTAAAACACTTTCAGTGCATACTGTCCGATTTTTATACAAGTCATGACAGTCATCAAAAATATTTACTGATTTTCCATGTCCTTTTGTTTCGTAATAAAAGACATACAGTATGAGTATTAACCACTTTTCTGCCATTTCCTTTTTTGTCCTTTTGACTTCCAGCCATGCCTTAAAGATATATGACAGTTCAGAAGAACCTTACACCTGTGTCTTCTTGATCAAATAAATAGTAGCCATTTCATTTTAGGATGCAAAAGCGATTAACAGTGTTTTGGTTTTCTTTATCTCCCAGTAATTCCTCAGCGTGCTGGAGCTGTGAAACACCTGTAGCCTTCACATGTTTAACATTGTATAGCGGTAACTGGCTCTTGGCCAACAGAAACTTCAGGCAAATTCACTCATGAGCCATTTGGCAAAGCTAAAAAGTGCATGATGTTTTCCGTGATGTACTGATCATTCAATTGTTTTCCGGCTTACGGCAGTTTAGCCACCCAGAGTGCAGCTATGACACAGAGCTTTGGAATGATTCTGTGCATCAAAGACCATGTTGTGATCAACTCTAAATATTAACTTGGCTGTCAGGTATCTGTTGGAGTTCATCAGTTCAAACATGTTAAAGCCAAGCAACAGTTTTAGATGTTTTTCTTAGAGGTGATATACTGTATGTTCCACTGCAAACGAGAAGCGGAATAAGTATCATTCATTTTGTAGGATCTTTAGTGAAACACAAAATCATCTTTGTTGTTTCTGTGTCAGTATTGTTTTCCATTCAGTTGAACTCTAAACAATGCTCAGGGGGAGAGTTTGGAGTTATCTAAAATGTAAAAACACTGGATCATGTGATGCACAGGGTTTTTTTTTTTTTTTTTTTTTTTTTTTTCGAGCAACCACAGCTGACAAAAGTAAGAGTAGCACTCTCACTTTGATTTTGACTGTGGCAGCAATTTAAGCTGAAATACTCAGTCCTCTCACCTTCATACCAGACATTGTTGAGTGATTGGAGGGTGTAGCTGAAATAAAGAACTCAAGGACCAGGAGAATCTCTTCTTGCAGCCCACACATGACTGAAGGGAGCCACTCACACTAGCCTTAGCAGGAGAAGATTGGTCAACCTTTGTTACATGCTTCAAAGCAGAAGAAAAGAGTCAGAGATAGGAAAAAGAAAAGAGGCCCCAATGCCATTCCTGATGAATATCAAGGACTTTTTTAATCATTTCAGGTTTGTTGGATAGTTGGGATAGCTCCATGCGGTATGCAGAGAATTTAGAGTGTCTGCCTTGAATGTGCATCATAGATAAAATATAAAATAAATACAGAACATTCATATGCTTTTACTTAGAACAAATAGTGAAATAAGGAAGCAGGAAAAGAGAATATATCTCCATAAGTTTAACAATAAATTTTCATGTTTGTTTGTGATAAAACATTAAATTTTGTTATAATTACATTTGGACAAACAGCTTACCCAATCTTTTGCCGTGGTGAGAGTAAAAGAAACATGGTCTGCTTTTGCTTAGTCTGCATTATAAAGAGGAGTGAAAATCTCTACTGGTGTAAACCATAAGTAATGTTTCCTGAAGTTGTGAGGAAAGCGGACCGTGTTTACATCACTGTTGTGGTTAAAGCTGTGTAAAGTTAAGTCTCATCTTTCAATGAGCATGTCAGATGCTCTTGTGATTCATTCAGATCTACTCATATGTGTTGTATAGTGGTTTTCTCGGTGGTCATTTAAGGATCATTGAACACACAAAGCACTAAAATGTTTTGCTTAGTCCTCTTGTTTATAAGATAAAAGCATGTATAAAAAGCCTTTAATCTCTGTGTTTGGAAATGTGAAAAATGTTTGAATCTCTCCCAGTGTCTGGACCTCAGTATTCAATGACATCAGTGGCTGTTCTTTCTACTTGCTCTATGATGAATGCCTTTTGTATTTGTAAGGTTCAGTGAAAAGGGGCCGCATAGGGTTTCATTGCTGTTCACATAAATACAAAATACACGGCATGGAAAAAATTATACAAACATCTGTTGGATTAAACGGATTGTATTATTGGATTTTTTTGCGTTTATTTTTGAATGTGGAAGGATGTGGGCATAACTTAAAGCTGTCTAGTTTTTGCGTTTATTAAAAGCACACATTGAAGTTTTATCCCACACAATATGGGCAACTCACCTTTTTTAATACAAAACTTCAAATAATATAAAGACTTCAAATGGTATAGTGTGGTCATTATCTAGGCTGTAATCTGCTGTGTGTATTTTGTAAAAGCTATCTTAGATAGCTACGATCGTCATGCGAAGAAGCCAATAAGTGCACATTTTGTTGTCTTATGTGTCATCCTTACCACATATTAGCTCCAGTTCCCTCCTTACTTTCCACTCCTGCCGCTGAGCAGAGCCCGCGGTGGCAGGCAACAGAAGCAGATGTGTTGGACTCGTGTCATGTAGTGTCTGGATCAGACCTAATTTTTTTCTCTTAATTCCTGAACTGAAGTCTGAAACTCCTGTTTTGACATTGTCTCTCAAACAGATTTTTTTTTTCCTATTTTGGGACACAGCATTCTCTATAACATAACACTAAAGTCTATTTATTTCACTACCTGCATGTCTAGACGTAGATATCCTTCACGATCCAGCCCCCCACCCTCTTCATAGTGATCACTAAAATTAGACTTTCAGCCTGACCCCTTTCCTCAGCTGTTGCAGACTGTAGACATTCCTAGACTACCTCAAAAGACACAGGCTCATGCCATCCACTGCCATCTGAGGCCTTTGTGCCTCAGCATTTGCAGGAAGTGTTTTAATGCAACCTGCCAAGCAGCCATGTGCCTCCGCCGAGGCTTGTCCTCAGACACAAACTATCAGTTTACTGTACTGGAACAAATTCAACTTGTATTTTCTTCAGACTTGGCATACAATAATAGGAGCTAGATTAAAAAAATGTCCGGGCATGATTGAATGTTGTCCCTATGACATTTTATACTCACAAATGTGTGCAGCTGATGACAAGTTGGAAAGATACAGCAACAAAGGAATTAATGTGTGCCTGTAACAATGTAGTGTAAAGCAGTAATAAATAAGTGTTTTCTGCATATACTGTAGCAGCCAAATCTAAGTGGTTTTAAAAGTGTCAATCATGACAACCTACCTATCAAGTTTCTAGTGAATTTGACTTAAAAATCTGCTTTAAAAATGTAATCCAACTACCTCATAGAAGTACATTTAAGTTTCTGCTCAGAAACACTGGGGCCATGTGACAGAGACACTCAAAAATCCAGACACCAGTCTTTTTACACCAGCAGCCAGATTCTAACTTTTAAAATGTGTTTAAAAACTAATAATCTGAATTTCCTTTGCACTGACTTCATGGTTTTAGTGTGTTCCACAGCAGACTGTACAGGTTTTTACAGTGCACATCTGGAGGAGAAAAAGATACCTGAAAAGTTCTTCTCCCGTCTCAGCTCTGCTGCGCTGTAGTTTGTTTTACATGATAGTCATGTCACATTGTTCTGGTTTCCTTGACAAGCCAAGGCTAGATCTCCTACTTCTGACAGTGGAGAGCCAGGGTCAACTGGGGTTAACCCTGTCTAACCCTCTGGGCCACCTGGAAACCCCCACTACACAGCTCACCAGGATTATCCCACAGCCTTCAACACATGAGCTGCACCAATTTTACAGGTCAAAGAGGTCATTTCTGTTTCTGTGTTGCTTTCTTACACACATACACACTCCCTCTGCCTCTCTGCGCTTTGATGCCTATGTGCAAGGATGCTGATCCTGTAAATGCTTTAGGATAAAAGGGCTGGGTTGGCACAGGCCTATGTGACCTCTATAGTTTCAGCTATGGGAGCTGGCTGCACCCCTTTTTGTTTGGGTTGATTCTTGAGGGAAGCCGTCACCCCTGGGGTCAGCTGGTGGGGGTGGTTGAGTGACTAGTGGACCACCTCCTGTCACCATGAAGTGATTTATGGAGAAAAGACACAATCTAAGCTCCTGTAAGCTACACTGAATACTAAAGCCATAACATCATATCAGCCCTCTGCCTTGTGCTTTTATAGGGCAGTGTTAGAAAGAAAATACTTTAACAGACTGTTTATCCAAAGATGTATTGACTTTCTTCCAAGACATTACCTATTTGACACACTGTAGATACCTGCTTGCCTCAGGGAAATTCTGTCAGGTAATGGTAATGTTTGGGAAAGGTTAAACTTTCAGCTCTCACTTGGTAATTGGCCTGTAGAGGAAAGAGGTTAAGTGGAATTCAGCCTCGTGTACTTCTTCCTGTGGAAAGTTCCTGAATACGAGAAGTGATTTTTTTCATTTCCAGCCTGGGACATTTCACATATGTCAGTTTTTATGGCTTAATTTTGCATTAATCTGCTGCCCCATATTTTAGTGCTAAACCACTTTTTGTGCCCCCATATTCTAAATTGAGAAAGATGGTCATAGAGGGAAAGAAAAAGACATGGAGGAATGTTCCCCTGCTAAGACATCATGTGGTGTATGACTGTGTGCACCGCCACGCCGGGCTTTCCATGCTCTTTGAGACCGACAAGCGTTTCCTGGAAATCTCAATTTACCTCCAAATAATAGAAAGTGACAATGTGGCATAGATCTATATTTTCTACATGAAGCACATACTGTAGTTAATGACGGTAGGCACAATTGAAGAAGAGTTATAGTATTAGTGTTTTTCATTGCATCCTTATTAATCTTCACCTCTGTTATCAAGTCATCTGAGCAACTGGTGCTTGGATCTGTTACCTTTATGTCCATTTAAACAACATACTCAACCTCTTTCTCCACTTTTGCTTCCTGTTTGCCTAGTAATTGTAAACCTTGAAGGCATATCACAGACTACACTCCTATGGATGTGAGGAGATGTCTAGAGCCAGCTCTTTTTGCTCTGCTCCCCATCAGGCAGGCTGCCTCAGCAGGGCCTCAGCCTACCCGTGAGTGGAAATCTTTGCCCCGTGTTATCTTTGGAAAGTGTCGAGTCCACAGAAACCTAGGAGCAGGGAGTCCAGTGTCAGCTAGACATCCCAGGCTCACTATTACTAAGGAAAGATGGAGACATTGTGCTACACCAGAATGAGTATGAGTTAACAACAGCACTGGAAAATACTGTATAACAGCTGAGATTTCTCAAACAACATTCATGCATGACCTAATTTCTGTATTATTTACTAAATGTTTTTTGGAAAATAACCAAAGACTGTCTCATAAACAAGCCAATCATCGGACACTAGATGGTCCTCTGAGATGGTCTATGACTGGGCATTGCTTTTAGCTGACACACTGAGGGGTTTTTGTCATCATTTTGAGGGAATGTAGGACAAAGAGCCCCATATGGGAAGTAGGCTGTAGTGTAACCCAAGTCCTGCAGAAAGACGGGCCTCATCCACTTAATGCAGGAATTCATTTCATTCTGTCTGTCTATATTGCTGTGATTTTTTTTTCTTCCTTCCTAATGACCCCCAAAGCCAGCAGGAGATTGGATGGCCTCTTATACATTCTGCATGTCGTGGCGGGGCATGACAAATTAGCACCCTGCAGAAATGTTGAATTTCTATGGATGTTTGTCTCATCAAAACAGCATGGCCATTTCCTGACTTGGCAAACAGAGGGTTCTAGTATAATGGAACATTCATAAAGCTTTGAGGAAGAGACAGTTTCTCATCTGATCAACCATTTTCTTTTGATGCAGAAGTTTATTTCATTGTTATTTTACAATTTCATACATTTTGTGCATATAAAGAAACCTTTCTAGTGTAAGATGAAAGCACAATGAGCAAAAATCTCTCTTTAAACAAAAACACATTTCTACGATCCACATTTTCAGCTTTCTGCAATGGGTGCTGTCCTAATTTGTGCACCGAATTTTGATCCATTCTGAGCATGTCAAGCAAAATATATTGGTTTGGATGAAACCCAGTGGTTCATGTGGATTTGGTCATCTCCTGAGTTTAAGAAAAATGTTGAAAGGTGCATAAACTGGATGCTTAAGTAGTTGAAGAGTTGGCTAACTTGGGTTTCAGTTGATTACAGGAACAAATAATGCACAAAATCAAATCCCTACGATTTATAGAATGCATCAGATTAGCTCAGCAGGATAACATATAGTATTATCCTGCTAAATTATTATCTGTATGTCCAGGTTTTTCATAGGTTTCTCAGAGGTTATTTGGACATCCTACCTCAGGTAAATTAAATTATTTCTATGCATGAGATGTTTTTTTCTTTGCAGAATTGTACTACCCGTCTTGCATTTTTCATGTTTGTAAAAAAGGAAATGCCGACGTGGAGTGTTTGAGGGTCCCGCTTCAAGAACAGTTGACACTTTTCAATGCAAATATGATCCTCATTAACATATTTTTGTGAGCAAAGAGTGCAAACAAAAAGTATATAGCACCCAAACAGTTTAAAGACAGGACATTCTTAAGAAGTTGAACAGACCAAGAGTAGCCACTAAGTCTGGGAAGAATCATGTAGTTTTCATGTTGTTGCATAGATTTTACATTCATTAGGTTGAGGTGCTGCACTGAACCCCTATAATTGTAGGGGAAACCCTGCATATTATGATCTGTTGTATGCCAGGTTGTCATTGTTGATGGATCCTTTATCACAATTTGTCAGGTCAGTGCTATTTTTAAATTTTTATTTAGGTGTGAAGTCCTGTGATAATAAAATTGAATTGTGAAGCGCCTAGAGATAATCGGTGATTATGATTGGTGCTATATAAATAAAGATTGATTCATTGATTGATTGATAAAATCTCTTCTTTGAAAGAGATACGAATTAGATGCAAGCCACTATGTACTGTATATAATCCACTATGACATAAATATACAAAATATACAACTACCAGAGACTCACTGGGTGCAGAGAATCCTAAACTGAAGTGATTGAAGAAACAAATTTATTTAGTGGATGTGACCTAAAGAAGAGGACACACCATAATGTTCTAAACACCATCTGAACATTAAACAATGATTAAAAAAAATAGAAAAACAATCTCCAAACATGCCATTGAGTGAGCTAACCTAAAATGAGGCCTGATAATTAATTTACCAAAAACAAAATTCTCAAAGGTGTTGACATTAATTACATTTCCACCAGAATGATTAAAAAAAGATTTGTTTGTGCCATTGCCTTTGAATACAGTGATGTTTCCTGGTATTGAACATCTGAAATGCAGGCCAATTACGCTAATCATCACCAGACCAAGCACCAAGTGTCACTTGACCTGCATTCATGACTAAAATATCACATCAAATGCGGTGATAATACAGCAGATATTCAATGTTAGATAAAGGACGGGAATGAAAGCATGGCCTGTATATTAACAGTGCAACATTGTCATTGTCCTTCTATAGAACAGCTGAGCATCAGCAGGGGAATTTTTGTTTTGAGACTTCATCCACATACAGTACATCTCATGCACCTGGTGTATTTTTGGTCACGGTCTGTGCTTATGTGTATATTTAGTGTAACCCTCCACTGTTAGCTGCATAGCTGGTGACTCATCAAGAGTGTGTGCACTGGTGCCTATTTATTTTTTGATCTAACCTACATATTTAATAGGTGTAGACAGGTCTCACTTTTCTCTTGCTTACAAACAGCATAAACCAGCTGCTCCAGCACTTGCCAGCTTATTAATTTAGAAACATTGTAAGCACATGGAAATGAGTGCAATTTGTTTTAAAATAAAATAAAATGAAATAAAAAGACCTGTGATTATTGGTAATTAATTAATACAAGTACAGTATAGCTGGCTAGGATCCTGACTTAACAGTACGAACTACAGGAAATATTTCTTTGCAACTATGTTTGTAAGAAATTACATCCACATTTAAATAAATTGTAGTATTTTACAAACAAACTGCTACCCACACTGCGTACGTCTCCAAATAATCAGATGTGATCAGAATTAATGTAAAATGACAACTGATCAACTTGATTTTTAATGTCTGGTTTTCACTTGGTAGGGAAGAATCAAAGAGCTTGGTCTTACACAGAAGTCTGCAAATATGTGATTTACAAATAATTCACAATATATGTGTTACCTGTACCAAAGTGGTTATGTTGTCATTGACTTCAGCTTATTAAAAACATAATTAAAAAGGTTACAGATTTTGATGGAATTTTCAGCGTACATCAGAATTGAGGAGAAAGGGCCATTTTCATCGTTTTTGCTTAAAACTCCACAAGTAATTCCCAGCAAAAATGGTAAAAAAAAAGACAAACAATGATCAAATGGACTGGTCTTCCTCTTCATTTTCTTTACTCTGTTTTATAGTCGTTGGCGTCCAGTGTGGTGGGTCGTCCAAGAACCAGAACGTTGGCAGGTCGAACCCTGCTCTCTCCGAGTCCTTGGGCAAGACACTTCAACCAGCTTGCCTTGTATGAATGTGAATGAATGGATGTTTGGTGGAGGTCGGAGAGGCCATTGGCGCAGATTAGCAGCCACATTTCTGTCAGTCTTCCCCTGGGTAGCTGTGGCTACAGATGTAGCTTGTGACCACTAGTGTGTGAATGTGGAGTGAATGAATAATGGAATCAATGGAAAGCGTCTTTGAGTGTCCAGAAAAGTGCTATATACATCCTATCCATTGTTATTATTACTTACACTGACAAAACAAACCCTGGCTCTATGGCTGATAGATATTTTCTCAGTGTTGTGGATGATTTGCCACTTAAATTGATCTACTTATTATTATGTAAACTCAAGACAAAAAATAATGAAAAAAATGGTTTACTTTGCTCAAACTATATGTGGGACATTTGCTGTGTCAATAAATAACAAAAAGCAGCATTTGCATATTTTTCACATATTGCCCAGCCTCTGTATCTCTACACAAGGGCTTTGCATTTTTGTGTCCATTTCACTACTACAGGGGTGTCCAATCACTGCCAGAAAGGGCCGAGACACTGCAGGTTTTCTTTCCAGCCACTCACTAAAGCAGGTGTTTTCACT
>JAQQAE010001122.1:0-27227 GCA_029823295.1 Pseudamia nigra
TCTATCTATCTATCTATCTATCTATCTATCTATCTATCTATCTATCTATCTATCTATCTATCTATCTATCTATCATCGTGGCATCTGATGATTTAAAACCATTCTGACCATGTTTCACTTGTCGCCTTTCTATCAGCAGTAGGTGATAATGACTTCTATATTTGCACTGAGTCCAGCTCTGGCACACAGGTACCCTGCCCAAAGTCCTAATCTCACAGCAATGTGTCACTGGAGTGCCATACGTTAATACGGC
Organism: Pseudamia nigra; assembly: GCA_029823295.1. Taxonomy (NCBI): domain Eukaryota; kingdom Metazoa; phylum Chordata; class Actinopteri; order Kurtiformes; family Apogonidae; genus Pseudamia; species Pseudamia nigra. The sequence goes on from JAQQAE010001122.1 coordinate 254, forward strand.
AGTGGAAGAATTCATGTTAAAAGTGGGTGGGCCATAGTTGTAAGACGCTGTTCTGATTGGTCCTTGGGCTGTAACGGCGTCGCTTCGTGCGTTCTGATTGGTCAGCCAGGGGAACGTCAAAAAGAACCTCTATCCTCCCAGCAACTGCGCTGCGAGAGCCTACAGGCGCTGCTCCCGTCGCGGTGATCCTTTCTTCGTTTATCCCCTCAAACAATGTTATCTATATTCTGCTCGACTCTTAATCATCTTCTGACTGCAAAAACTAAAACCTCGGACTGACTTTGCTACCTAAAGGTGCGTTCATTTTATTTTGTCATCATTTCACCCAGTCGATGCGTGTTTTTTTTTTCTCGTACAATGGTAAAGTGGCAGAGCGTGGAATACGTTAATTTGTGCTGTAACGCGGATTCCTGACCGGTTTTATCAGTGTGCAGCGACGCTTTAGCAATTTCAGCAGCACAGGGGAGATTTGTGTGATGCACATGGGGAATGAAGCCACACGCCACTTTTGGAGGGCTGCGAATGATTTCGGCCAGTGGATTTTAATTTAACATGCATGCATATTTAGGTAGGATTTGCTGGGGGCCAGTCGCTGCCACAGGCCCACGCAGGCCCAGGTTTAATACCCACGCATCGACACATCCTTCCTGGTTCTGCTCAAGCATTGTTCTTTACCTATAAATATTTTAAAGGATAGCAACCCCTGTTGCAAACCGAGGGCGTGGACGTCGGATGGGGTTATGTTACGTAATGTCTTCTCATTCATCATCCACGCCTTCCCTCCTGAACCCCGGCCTGTGCACATCCCACACCCTGATCTGTGAGAGCTGGAGGTGTGACAGATCACATCGGATCATCATAATGACTCTGTTATCAGTGTCACATGAAGAGAGGCTTAAATGATAATATGGACCTGGAGCATTATACTGTTTTTAGAGAGAATCATTAAACATATTGTTCCAGCTACTGTTAATCATAATATGACCTAGGTTCATCATTTAGATTTTTAAATGGTCTTGTCTTGTCATTAGTCTAGTGCTGCTGGTGGGTGAGGTCACATCGGAGGGCTGCACAGTTAATGGCAGTGTAATTATCACAGTATCAGCCTGTGCAGTTTTGTAATGGTTGCAGTTTAAAGGAGGGATATTGTGAAAAATCAAGTTTAATGTCTTTCCCTAGTTTTTAAACACATTTGCGGGCTCTAAAAATAATATTGGAATATCGAAATTGTACGTCAGAGGAAAAACATTCAACTCCTTTTCAGATAACCAGACCTGAAAAAAGCCATTTGGATATCTGTGATGTCACAAATTTGCAATCACTGTCCTCACTTAATCCACCAGAGCCACCAAAATCAGCCTGACACCTTGGGATACATGATGGATTCCATGGCACAGACGGGAAAAGGGTGTGGTCAACTGCAGCTCATTTGCATATAAATTACACGTGTAGAAACAGCCTGTTTTGATAAAGCATTTGAACGAGGACTATATGAATATGATAGAATGAAAGATCCCTGTTGAATCTTGAGCTGCAATTTAATGTACCGTATTTTCCGGATTACACATCGCAGTTTTTTGCGTAGTCTGGCTAGGGGAGTGACAAATATACGGGGGGCGACTTGTATATTACATATTTCGAGCATTGGTTGTTTGTCACACTGACAGCCGCTAGAGGTCGCTGTAGGCTTGTGTACCTGCATCTGCCACATCTGTATTACTGACAATTTAAAATGTAGACATTACCGGTAACAACCATACCTGCCATCAGCTCAACACCGAACGTGTCAGCACCGTCACTTACCCGGTGAGGCGGGGAGGCGAGCTGCGAGCTCTCACTTCTGGCGTCAATCGCGTGGCCCCTCCCGGCTGCCCGGCCGCGCGCATGACGCGTGTACCCCGAACAAATGTGATGTGTTCTCCAGAGCGACGTGTACACGTTTTTTTCTTCTTCATTATGTATTTTTTGGCTCGTGTGACTAACGTTCCGGAGCGACATATAACCCGGAAAATACAGTAGACACGTACATGTTAGAATTAAATTAGCTAGATGAATAGATACAATACAATGTCTAGGTTAAAGGTCATGATGTGGAGAGCTTTTGGTGGTCTAATTTGCAAAAATGAACACAAAACTTCTGTTGTTTGGTGATAGTATTGTGTAAAATATACAAAATGAAAGTCACAACTTGCTTTTGTATTTTTTGAAGCTCTGATATTGTAAGTTTTCTGCTAGTTTTTTGTGTTTGACCTGACCTCTACTGTTGACATGAGCAATATGTCTGCTTTTCTTACAACCAAGCAGATAGACTCAAATTGCAATTGCAGTCTTGCCCACAATAACTGTAATATGATATAACTGTAATATGGTATTATACAGGCTTCAGCCCCAAGTTCAGCTCTATGACTGGAATTAACTTCAGACAATGTAAAAATGTACCATGGTGTATAAGTCGATGGTCAGCCCACATCTGTCATTAGACTGCTTCATTCCAATGTTGGAATTGTTGATTATTTTTCATTAACATGATGGACTTTCATTTCTCAAGTAATTTATTTGCAGGATTAACTAAAATCAACTTATCTGTCTGGGTGTTCTCTTGCTCAGCATTACAGAATTACAGTTTTTTTTCCAGCAGTAACTACACATTGTATAGTGTACAACTGCGTGCGTTTTTCACATTTCCCAACAATTCACTTCAGTGTCCCACTGTTGGCCCAGTTCTCACATTTCAAATTCTCAGAGGGTCAAAAGTTTATGTACACTGATAATAGCTGATGCCACCGCCTTAAACTGTGTAAAATAAATATGTGGTGTGGCTTTTCACAAACGTCTTAAAACATTCTCCAGGAACTTGGGCTCATTTCAAAAGACGAGAAAGTGAATGAATGACTAAATGCTTTGTTTTGACCACGTAAGAAACAACAAATGCAAACAATCAAAAGTCGTTAATGTATAATCAGTGAAAATGAAAAAGCAATAATACAAACCAAAACAAGGTAGAAAAAAACAGAAAAGACAATACCTTCCATCTGCAGCAACATTTACACACTCAAAAGGAGTAGGAAGAATTATAAACTAATTTAATCTTACCCCTTTTTATTACCAAGTACTATAATTAATAAATCGTTTATGTTCCTATAATTGCAATATTTACTACATACAATACTGTATTCTTTAACCCCATTTACAATATTTATGGTGTGCAACAAGCTGTTCATATAGAAATGTAGGCATAATATTGTCAGCATACAACACTTCATTCGTATACAATTCACTGTTATATACACATACATACACACACAAACATACATCCACTGTTACATACCTTCATACATAGACAAATGCATACATCTAAAAATACATACAGCACATTATAATCACACTAGTGCTTATAAACCTCTTTCTTCCCCTCTGTACTTCATGAAAATCATGTCTTTATACATCTTTTTGAACCGTATGTCATAATTGTTGGCATCATTGCAAAAAGATTAATTGTCAGATCAGCCTGTAATGATGATGAGCATTTACTTTGTTGGACTTAAGATGTTGTTGCCACAGGTTGAGGGCACTGTCTTGCCTAAAGATCTGTTTGTTTTTTGGGCTCTAGCTTCCTGGTTGGTGCGTTAGGATGAAATTTCAAAACAGGGTCATCGGGTTACAATCCCCGCCCTTCTTCTTCTGTTTGTAATGTTCATCAGACACAGGTGCACTCCCAAGTTTTTAACCTCAACTTCTGAAAGCGTCAAGGCTGTAAAAACACAATGGGCTTGATGCCTGTGAACTCTGACCCTGTGAGAATGTGACAAAGCAAATGAACAGCACAAAAGGGAAAGATCGGAAATGAACACTTGTGAGACATGGTCTGCGTTGGCGGGGAAAGTCTGCAGGTGCATCAGTCTGCAGCATCTGCATGTCACATTATCAACAGCACAGGAATCTACAACTACATGTCACAACAAATTATATCAATATGCTGTCAGTGTATTGAAACAGTGATGTGTGATTCACAGTTGACCTAGTGTCCCAGCTTCGTTTGAATGACGTACCAGCGTAGTGTTAGGGTCAAGCATCATTTAACAAAAAATATATTAAGGATCGACTGGTAGTTTGTTTATCATATAGTCACATTTATCACATATGCTAATGTTTGTGTGTAACCGCAATTATAATGATCTCTATTCAGCTTTAAAAAAACACTATGACCATTTTTATTAATGTGCACATGTATAATTACTAGTGGCAGTAGTGTCATTATTAGTATTATTGTCACTGCAGTGTGGTTTCGGGCAGCAAAAATGGGACAAATTTGCAATCCATTTTACATTCTGTTTAAACATTTCTCATCATAAAAGCTGTTGTACAGTGATCAGCTGGGAATTATTATTACTGGTGACACATTTTAAGTCATATCAAAGATATTTAATACTAAATACGGATGGGTGAGACATCTACATCATTGTTGAAGTGTATCTGTTCAGTTTGTGCAGATTTATCCTCATGCATCGACACCTGTTTTCTACCATCAGTCTATTGTCTGAAGGTGTGAAATTTCATAGGGATACTTTATGTCGTCTCAGATGTTCATACGTATGTGTTGATCAGGCTTCATTTAAGTTCTGTCTCATAATCCTTTTATTTTGAAGTTGGTTTCAGAATGGGGGATCTCCTCGAAACTTTGTAGGGAATGTTTTGTATCTCCCCTTTTGTTATTAATAGGCTAACGGAACTAACAAATGGAATATACAGCACTAAAATGAAATGTCCCTCAGCTGTGTCCAAGAGGTTATAAATGGACTTAAATAAATATATAATGTCATTTCTACATCATTTACCCTGATATCACTTGGAGGTTTAAACCATTCAGTTCCAAAGCATTTTTCAAATAACACATAGCTGTCAAGTAGGGCTGGGGGATATGGCCAAAAAATAAAATCCCCGATTTTTTTTCACCAAAAAATTAAAATTCTGATTTTTTTCCAATTTTTTTCCTACTTAAAAAAATAAGTACAAATGACAGAGATAAGTCAAAACAAGTCTTGCTTTTATTTTATCAAAAATTTAACAAAACTATCCCCTACTTCCCTCCTGGAATGAAAGTGCCAGCTGTTCTTTTGTTTAAAAAAATACACTTTGTAGTTTGAATGGAGACAGACTTGTTTATATTCACATTGAAAGCTGAATATGGTACCGCGTCTTTAGCAACGTGCTACGGTGCTCGCTTTCCAAGGTGCCCCTTTCTCATCATATGTTGTGTCTGGGGTAAATGACCCCACGGCAGTAAGCTGCTTTTGAGTTGAGGAGTTTGCTGGTCGTATCGGTCTTGTTCCCCTTGTGAAGAGTGGAATTTCTGCCACTCCGCTGGATGCCTCTGATTTAGAAGCTGGAATAAGTTCAGGCTGCCTTTTGTTGCGGTGGGCTTTAGACAAACTTTGCAGCGTGTAGTCATTTGTTCCACGTCTGTCGCTGCAAACCCAAACCCGATCCAAACCACTGATGATACTATCCCTTTTTTAGGAATAAACTTCTTGCTCTCGTTAGTGGTAGACATGTTGTTGTTGTATGTGCATCTCTGCTAAGGAAACAAGGGGGAGTGGGGACGCTACGGAAGCCCAAGGGGGCAAAAGGTGCGCCATAGAAAGAGGAGAAAAAAACTCAGATTCTTTATTTTTAAAATCGTATGCAACAAAAAAACTTGAATTAATCGATTTAATCGATATATCGCACAGGCCTACTGTCAAGTATTTTTCTTCAAGCTCAAACAAAGTAAATATTAAACATAGAAACATCATGAGACTGAAACGCAAACACCCAATGAATGTCAATATTTTTATGTGTTCAGGAAAATGCAAGAGAACAGTAAGTAGTCAGGAGCCCCCGGGGATGTTTTTTATTGGTTTTCTTTGCTTGGTCACATTTATACAACAGAAGACATTCAGAAAATAAGGAATCTCTAAAAGAACGCAGGGTAAAATATAAGTCTATAAATGTGATATACTGTACCTGCAAAGTTAATATGGCGCCCTGTTACAGAGCTCCTACAATAGATACAATGTGAACCAACAAAAACGTTCAGATGTTTGAAAAAAGGGTCAACTTTCTTGTTTTGATGACACTCAGATTATTTTGCTATAACATTTTAGTCCCAAATGTTAAAGATTCAGCTCCAACAGGCTCCCTACAAATCCCTAAAAACTATTCCATTCAGTTTTATGAACACAGAGTCTTCAAAGTCATTATACAGTCATTTGAATTTGTGTGGTTGTAATTGCTCTGAACATTTTATGTCATTATAATATATCCATATTCTCCCTCATCTTTCACTTGATCTTACCAACTTTTCCCACTGTGGCTAATGATGTAATTTCACTTGATCATTGTATAATTGCATATTGACCCTGCTCACTGTAATAATTACGCTGCTACATAAAACCTCTACACACGTGTCCTACTTTACCACCTGCCTGGCTTTTACTTGCAATGTTAAGTGATGTTGGAAATGTCTTAAAAAGCATTAAATGTAGGTGTCATAAGTGTAGACACCCTAGATTATTTATCAGACGGGCTGTGTAAAGAAATGGATATAACATGTCTGTTCTGTAGAGGCCTCATGGATTCTGCTTAATTCAGATTATAGTGTGTTCTACTCACTGGAGCCGGGTGATACAGAAGTAATTATCTCTTTCATACTGTACATATTCCATGAATAATTTGACACTTTAAAACCCAAATCATATCCACTAGCCCTTAACCTCTAACCCTAACTCCAATAAGGGGCTAATACACTACAAATATATATGTTTATAAGCAACTAATTAATGGATAGTATGTGTTCTCTTAAGTGTAATCAAGTCCTGAAATCAAATATAACTTATTATATTTGAATAATTTTTTTTCCCCCATTCTTATCTTTTGTTGCATCTTTTACATTGTTTTTGTCTTTCTTTGGATTTATGTCATTTTTACTTCTTTGCATCTTATTTTTACATTTTGTATCTTCAACGTCATTTTTCTTATTATCATCATTATATCTTTTTACATCCTTTGATGGATGGTATTTAAAGCAAAAGCCATGAAAGCAGAAGGAAAAATGTTTTGTCCTTTTGCATCATTCCTGTCATTTTCATCTCTCTGCATCCTTTACATAGTTTTTGTCTTGATTTTTGGTTTCTGTGTTTTTACATCATTTTAGCAATTTGCATGTTTTATGTCATATTTTTTCCTTTCTTTTATGTATTTTTTTTGGCATACTTTTGTATTTTTTTTTTACCTGTTTTTGCATTCTTTACTCTGATCTTGTCTTGTTACATCTTTTACTAGTAAATTAAAACTATTAATTATTGTTTAAGCATTTAAACAGGAATAAAAACATGATAATTGTCAGTATTCGTACCATACAAACTTTATTTGTAAAGCGCAGTATATTGGACCACATAAGCAAAACAAACATAGAATACAAATAGGAAATATAGGACATAAAACATAATAAAAAAAAACAAACAGCAATAAGAGCAATAAAGCAACTAAAAACAGTGTAACATGATAAAACAAGATAAATATTGCCTGATATGAACATTATTGCGAAGACGTCAAATACACCCATATTAGCTGCATGTACACTACGTTAGGGTGTGTGAGGATTATGTACATACTGACTGTTCATTTTCCTCCCTTCTCCCCCTCCTCCTCCTCTCCCCCCTCCAGTTTGCCATGGCGACCGTGGTGATGGAGCAGATTGGTCGCCTGTTTATCAACGTTCAGCAGCTGCGTCAGATCCCCCAGCTGCTGGAGTCGGCCTTTCCCACACTGCCCTGCACTGTGAAGGTGACGGATGTTCCCTGGGTGTTTCAGGAACGTCACATCCTCACCGGCTACAGACAGCCCGATCATAGCTGGCGGTACTATTTCCTAACCCTCTTCCAAAGGCACAATGAGACCCTCAATGTGTGGACCCACCTGCTGGCTGCCCTCATCATTTTGGTGAAGTGGCAAGAGATTTCAGAGACGGTCGATTTTTTGCGAGACCCTCATGCTCAGCCCCTGTTCCTTGTCCTCTTGACAGCCTTTTCCTACCTCTCCTTCAGCGCTCTAGCTCATCTTTTCTGTGCCAAGTCAGAGCTCTCTTACTACACCTTCTTCTTTCTTGACTACGTGGGCGTCGCCGTCTACCAGTATGGCAGCGCCCTCGCACACTACTATTACGCCATAGAGGAAGATTGGCACGCTAAAGTACGGGGGTTCTATTTACCTGCTGCGGCATTCTTATCTTGGCTCACTTGCTTCGGCTGCTGCTACGGCAAATACGCAAGTCCTGAGCTGCCCAAGTTTGCCAACAAGCTTTTCCAAGTGGTGCCGTCGGCCTTCGCTTACTGTTTAGACATAAGCCCTGTGGTTCACCGCCTCCACCGCTGCTACCAGGAGGGATGCTCTGACCCAGTTGTGTCGTACCATTTTTACCATGTGCTCTTTTTCCTAATCAGCGCCTATTTCTTCTCATACCCTCACCCAGAGAGTTTGTTTCCTGGGAGGTGTGACTTCATCGGGCAGGGCCACCAGATCTTTCACGTGTTCGTTGCCGTGTGCACCCTGATGCAGATTGAAGCACTGCGAACTGACTTCACAGAGCGCCGTCCCCTCTACGAGCGTCTTCACGGTGATGTTGCGCATGATGCTGTTGCGCTCTTCATCTTCACGACCTGCTGCAGCGCCCTGACTGCGTTTTATGTGCGCAAGCGTGTTCGCGCATCTCTCCATGAGAAGGTTGATTAAAAATTTAACAAGTTTATAGGAAAACCTAATTTGTTTTACTTTGTAGTGAACGTTAATCAGAATAATTTAAATGTGTTTATTAATGTAAATTATTGGTTTGTGACAGTGATTATTTTCCAATGTGATCTGCCAAACTACAGAGATCTGTTGTGTTGAGTTTGAAAAGGGAATCCTGTAACTCTATCAGAGTACAAGGAGTACTTAATGAAGCACTGCAAAGAGTCCTTGCACCCATTATTATTGTGAAGGTATTTACTAATAGTTTCATGAATGTTAAAATCCACCAGACAAAAACATATGCCAGTTTGAGACAAGATTCCTAAAATGGAACTTACCCAATCAATATGGTATTTAGACCTATTTAAACCAAACTGTGGTCTTTCAGCTTATGCAAAAACGTATTTTTACATCTTGCACTGGTTCTATTTGTACTGATACAATCCCAGTCTAATTTCAGTTCGTGTTCTTGATTTGCTGCTGAAACTTACTAATTTTCCTCTTTTTCCTTCTGCCCCTCTATGAATCAGAGCAGGAATAAAAAGGCGACCTGCTAGTCAACTTGGCTTACAACCTCACAGTTGTCAAGTTAGTGTGACTGTTCTTTTCTTACCTTTTACCAGATGTTGAAGGAATCTGAAATGCAGGCTGTCTCTCCTCGGTCGTCCTGTTGTTACATAAGTTATATACGTTTCTGGCTCCGTCGTAGCTACAGCTATGAGTGTTTTCAACTGCGTGAGTGAGCTCGTTGTAAGCCGTGTTGACTTGCAGGTTGCCTTTCTAATCATTTACCGTGGGCCGCCACAAATGATCAGCTAGATTCCCAACATGGTAGACTGCACCTTTAAAAAGGCACTGACTTTGTACAACACAGTGGAAAAATATATTCTGGGAAAGTTGAAAAGCTCAATTTGAAAACCAAATAATGCACCAAATATATAACATGAGGTTCTGTTCTTTGTGAAATATCCTCTTGTTGAATTACGTTGAAAATAGGCTGACGCTCCGAATAGGAAAAAATGGATGGAAGATTACTGATGTCTCTTTGTTGTTGAGACAATATTCATCTTTTTTTTATTCAAAGGGCTGGAACCTCAGCTTTTGCCTTTTCACATCCCACGATGTCAATGCTTTGTGTGCATTTTTCATTGTTGGTTGATCAGATTTAACTCACAAAAGCCAATGTCTGAGTGGTGTTCTGCTTTTTTTTTTGGGTTTTTTTTGTATATTGAATATGTATGTGCCTCTACGCATGTTTTTTTTTTTTTTGGTATATACTGTGGATGTTAAGTGTGTGAATGTCTATTACAGCTTAGCCTTGCACTTATTTCTTACCCTGTATATAAGCAGAATTTCTCTAGGAAGTCCTTTGCATTCCATTATATCTTTTCCTAATAACATCCAGGCAGCTGAATGCATATATTTCTGGTAGAATACAGCACATTTCTGTTTTGCTGCATCCTTTCAGAGAGTGTTTTGTGTTCAGTGACCTTCTGCCTATCAGACGTTAATGGTTATGAATACATCATTTCATACTGTTGCACTGTTCCTCTTTGTTTTTGTTTGCTTTGACTTTCGTTGTCTTTTTTTGCACATAGATGTGGCTCAGTGATAATGTGTTTCAGATTTTTGTCTCACAGAATCATAAATGCTAATGCCAGAAATGATGTATATTCATCAGCACTCTCTGTTCATGATGGTGTTTAATGTGCCAATGAATCTGTTATTATTTCAGTGATGGTACTACTAAAAAATGAATCCAGAGACTGGTGTAAAGAGTCCCGACTTGACTGCAAACGTTTCAGCTCATGAAATTGAACCCGTAGCCCTCTATGAAACTACTAACTGTTGACTTTAGGAAACTGTAACAGCGATGGTCTCATCCTGCACTGCCTGAATCAACACTGTATACACTGTAGCTCACAACACCGGCTATGTTTACATGCATGGAGATGTTTTGCTGCTGTTTTTTTTTAATGTTCCGATTAACCTGGGTAAACTTGATGTCCAGATGAAAGATGCCTGTACAAGTTGCCTGCTGTAATTGACAGAACACTGAGGACTAAGTGATAAAACATGTTGGGGGTCATGGTGCTCCACGTGAGTCTTCAGTCTAGATCTATTATTTCGGGAAATTATAGAATAAACCTGCAGGTCTGTTTCACCACTCCTCATTCACATTGTGCTTTTAACACTGGGTAATTCTGATCAGTATACTTCAATTACACGTTTTTTAAAAATGAATAACACACACATTGTGGGTGTTAGTAGATGACTAATATATTAGGTTAAACAGTGTTTATTGCACCATTTGCACTGTCGCATCCTAACAGACTTGAAGACCAGCAATTCCATGTGTGAAGCAAACATGTGTGTAAACATAGCCTCTGATAGTTTCCCTTTATCACTTTATGAAAGCAGGGTGAGAGGGACCAGAATGTCTTCTGCCTCTACAAATATGTGATTGACTGTACTAATATCCTGTGGTATTTATGACAATAAAGTGTTACAATGATTTCAAATTCTCCTGTTCTTTTCAGACCCTGGTCCAGAGCAGATTTATGACTAGAGCGTACACAGTGAACTGTCAACCCTTTTTATTCTAAATGCACATGTTTTTTAAACTATAACTTCATAAGCAGAGGTGGATAGCACTCAAATACATCCAATAAATATACGTAAGAATTTTTTTGCAGAAAAAAGGTACTTGTGAGAGTAGCTATTTTGCAGAATACTTTTTACTCTTACTCAATTACATTTGCAAAAAAAAAAAATGTTCTCCTCAATTACATTGCTTAGAGCAAAAAAAAAAAAAAATCGCACAAAATTATGCAAACTAACAAAATGCATAAACTAAGCAACAAAAAGCAAAAATGTGCTAAAAAATGATCACCAAAATGAACAAACTAAGCAAAAAAATTGTAAAAAAAAATCGAGTGAAAGCACAAAAATAAGCACAAAATGAACAAAATAATCAGAAAATTAACAAAACTGAACAAAATCATGTGAATTCTAAAAAAAGTTAAACATAAGCACAAATGTACAATATAATCCAGGAAATATGTAAACAACAAAATGAGCAAAAATAACATAGGAAGTGAACAAAATAAGAAACAAAAGCTGAATAAAAAACAAAATATGGAACACATGAGTAAAAGTGAACAAATAAAGCGAAAACAGTGTTTAAAAATAGTTTAAAACGTGGACAAAATCATCAATAAAACTGAGCAAAAGTCAACAAAAGGAACAACAATGATCAAAATAAGTAAGGAAATAATAAAAAAAAATGACTGAATGCAATATATTATGCTGTAATAATAAAGTGCACTTGAGTTATTAGAAAGTTACAATATTTTTTCTTGAGTGCTGTTTGTGAATACCCACCACTGTTCATATGTCATATTTAATCAAAATGAACAAGCAAATCTTAAAAAAGAGGAATCGCACTTTAATATATCATAAGATGATAAATATAAATCATGGACAGCAAAGACAAAAGCGGAGTCTCATCCACGCTCAGTAATTTGCTCCATCACCACTAGAGGGCAGCATTGTTATTTGCTGAGACAGTTTGAGGTAGGAGTTTCATCTAAGGTAAAACTGACTTTGACGGGGGGTTTTCAGGTAAAGCAGGGATTTACTGAGAGCTAGAACTGTGTGATATCGTCTCCGGATGGGTGTGCAACGGCAGCTGATCAGACAATTTACTTTTATCCCAATAGTCTAATCATGAAGCCGTGTTTGATCACAAAAAACAAACAATACAGGAAAAAAGTCACAGCTGCTTGACGGCAGAATGGTTTACATTGAAGTAGCAGGGCTTAAAATGGATAATGAGCTGAATAATAGTTTGTTTGAATGAGAATGAATCATCCCCTGAATCACAATGAGTGAATTTTAAAATTGACACTCCTGTTGGAAAGAAATGAAAGTTTTATAACAGTGTGTCTATATGGATATTAGCAATAAGTAGCCACAAACATTGCATCATCTGGAAATCTAATGATCAGCACAGCTTTAAAACACAGAACCACATTCATACCATTCCACAATAACTGATTCCTGGAATCAATCTTTCCATTAGGGGGCACAAATGATCTGCATATACTCCCGTATGCACATAACCGATGTATCACAAGGCTTTAAAAATGAGCTTTCAGGTCAATCAAAAGATTTTTTTTGGAATGAATTTTTATTGATGGAGGCTTGCGGGCTGTAGCACGTCAGAATATTCATTAGAAGCCATCTGCAGCCTGCGTTACCAAACAATGTACTGCAGACTTTTTCCTTTGTTGAAGTAAACCTTCAGTACAGATGAGCCAAAGTTAATTATTCCTGTAAACATTAGCTTAATAGAGTAAGAATAATACAACACGATTAAATCTAATGCTTTCATGCGGATGTTCCTCTGGGAGCAGTATTTGCAGCAGCTGCATCTTGCTTATGTGGCATCCCCATGGGTGGCAGACACATACACTTTGTACTGTATATGCATAAATTTAGCTTATAAACATATATGCCTTTATGATTATGCATGCTGACTCTATATGCACTCAGGGGAGTTCACTCTTGCTTTGTTTACCTACGTCCATATTTTTGTTTTCCTTCCTGCAATAATCTAAATATGTCAAAGTTTGTGGGGCTGCACACAACACTGCGTCTTTTGTTTACATAGAATGATTAAGCTGACTCGAACACTGTACATTTATATAAGGCAACCATCGTAAACAGAAACAGTACTCAGGTACCACTACTGTCACTTCAGAATTCTAACTGTAAAAGTAGAAGTATTCATAAAAATAAGTACTTGAGTAAGAGTAAAAAAGCTGGTCATTAAAACTCCTCAGGTAGTGACAAACGTTATAATGTGCCATTTGTTCCATTTATTGTTCTGTTTTATTGGTTATTTCCATCACATTTGTTTGTTTTCATGTGTTTCTCATTCTGTGGTGTATTTGTTGGATTTTCTTTTTAGTTTCCTTGGTTATATCATAATTTTTCATTCATTTATGCCATTTCCATTTGTTTTTTCTGATATTATGGACTTTTGTTCAGTTTTATTGCTTATTTTTGTCATTCTTGTTACATGATCATTTTAGTAATTTTACTGTGTTTGTGGTGAACTTGTTGATTTTTTGTCTATTCCGTTGGTTATATTGTAAATTTTTAATGTGCTTGATTTTTTGCCCCTTAATGTTTGCACACTTTGCTGGGCATTTTGTTGATTTTTGTTTTGTCTTATGGGATATTTTGATCATCACTTTAATTCATTGATTCATGAATTTTTGTTCATTTTGTGTGTATTTCTTGATTATGTTTCCTTTACTTTTGCTCCATTTGTTGTGTATTTTGCTCATTTTTAATATACTTTGTTATTTATTCTGCTGATTTTTGTAGATTTGTTTATTTTGTTCCTTTTTTTTGTCAAGTTACCTGATTATTTTGTTCATTCTGTGCTCATTTGTTGGATCTTATGTTTTTCTTTTTTCGTTTCTTTGGTTCATTTTACTCCTACTCACTGTGGTGCGACCAAATAGAACTGAGTAGGAGTACATTCGACCTTTTTTGCACCAAAAATGTAACTGAGTAAGAGTATTTTGTGAAACAACTACTCTCAGACGTGTTTTTTTTTTAACAAAATGCAGTGAAACCCCGGGTTATGAGTTTAGTCTGTTTCGGGATTGAACTCGTGAAGTGGAAAACTTGTGACCAGTTTTCTCATAAGAATACATGTAAAACCAATGAATCCATTCCAAGACCCAAGAAAACTCCCATACAATTCATAATTTCTTTTCCTTTTCTGATTTTTATTCACATGTTTTGGCCTGTTTCGCTACACTTTCATCATCATCAGCATCATGACTTTCAGTAGGCAATGATCTTTTGCTGAAGTAGCGATGCAAAGAGGTTTGCCTCTGCCTTCTCCTTAAAATGTTACAAAAATGGGTGACGCAAATGTCATTCACTTGGTCTAATACATGACCAGTGTGTTTTTTTCTATGAACCTCCGGAACAGTTGACAGTGCCACAACATCTCCTCACTCTCTGCTGTTGTCATATCCTCCTCCTCCTCCTCCTCCTCCTCCTCTCTGCTGCTCCGCTGATCTCCTGTTTCACCTGCATTGAGATCATATTACGTGTTTTCTTCTCACCACTAGCATCCTTCTTAGGCTCCATGATGAAAAACACAGCAAAGCACAATTTCAGGCACAAATATGAAGCACAATACAGCTCCTCTCGCTCTCGGGAACTATTTTACTCGCAACACAAGTTTTTGCTTGTGAGCTGGTGCAAAAATTTGCCCGACGTCTTCCTCGTAACCCGAAAAATTCATACGCTGATGCACTCAAGTACATGTAACTGTAAATGTACTTGAGTACTACTCACCTATGATCATCGAGCATATTCGTCTCTACTCTACCCACTCACGCACACGCACGCACACACATATATCACATACATAATATTTATATCCCGAGTGAGTGGAAATTCATATGCTGTGATAATTAGAACATCTCTAAAGTACATTTCCTCGTGATGGAGAAGAATCATTGAAATTTAAGGCAGAAATGGCCCTGTGATGTATCTACCTTGGAAGTGATTAATTCAGTGTATTACTCACTCAGACGGTCCTAAATCAAACAGCAGAGATAGTGATAATTGCCTTACAGCCTGCTTCCTGTCTTCTAACTATCAATTGCTTTCCCAGGGTCCATCAATTTTCATACGGCTGCTTCTGGAGCGCCTCGCTGTCCCTCGCCTCTGAGCGTCACTCCTCTTCGTCTGTCTTGTTCTAGTCTTTTTTTTTTTTTTTGCCTGTGCTGAAAAGCTGTTATTCCACTCCATTCCTAGCTTTAATCGCGTCATTTGCTTTGTATGATTTGTATCAAAGTTGCAGAGGAAATCTTGGATGGCCTCGGTCCGCTATCGTGTTTTGTAATTAAAGGTTTGAATTGCTAGAGGGAAGGGCTGTGTTCAGGGTTATTAAATTCACTTTTTGCCAGGTGACAGACAGCCAGCGTCGCTCCCATCTCTCTCTTTTTTCTTTCATGTCACCAGGTATTTTGTTCCCCCATCCTTTGTTATTGTCACGTTTTCATATGATTTTTATTATGTGGAGAAGCTTTGGGAAAACCACTGTATTATGAGGGATATAATCAAATGAGGGACTGAACAAAGCATTAGAAGAATGTAATTTAGAAATGAATGAACGCTGAAAATATACCTGTCCACCTCTTCCTGTTGTGTAATCACAACAGATTATAAAACTGACAGAAAACGGTGCATTTCTCCAACTAAAATCTCATTTCCTACAGGATAGCCTGAATGTTATTTTACTGTGGCATAAACAATGGACTGTTCAAGGTCTAAAAAGTGTTTTGAAATGATGTGTTCATTGAGTTATTCAGCTTTTAAAGAGTCAAAGAACAAAAGAATGCAAACATTTAGGGCTCCACTGTCTATTCATCTAGTTCAGCTGAAAATGTGCAGGGATTTGAAAGATCTGTTACCGTACCACTGCAGATTTAATTTAGTTCTGTAAAGCGCTTTTGAAAGCTTCTTGTATCAGCTTCGTGTCACTAAAAAGATCATGTTGAAATAAAGTCCTACAGTGAATGGATTGTGTATTGTTCAGGTTCAGGAGGTTTTAGCAGACACATTTAAACTAACACTCACGCAGCCCTGTAGTCTCACATAGCCAGCCCTATCGCACACTTTGTTATAACAGAGTTCTGCGAGTGCTAGATGTATGTCAGACACCATCCATGATCATCCTGGAACAAGGGTAAAACGCTTGGGCTCGATTAAGAAAATAGATCGCATTTGCCTTGGGAGGTACTCGGTGCAGGGGGGACAACAAAAACCCCAATTACTGTCAGGGGAGAAGTTGTTTTAGCTTTAAAATTTTTATGTGAAGAAGTGATCTGTGGCCTTCAAATGACTAATGCCCACTGAGGAAAGTACCACGTCAAGTTCAGCGTGTGATTGCAGCTTGGAGGTGGTTGTCATGTCACGTAGCGAGGGGGAATTTGAAAACAGTAACATGTGAACAGCAGAACAGAGGAGAGTGACGACTTAAATAGTGTCCCGGTGGGAATCATTCCAGCAGAGTACATCCTATTAAACACACTTACACACTGGTGACTTGATGATTCATTGAGCCCGTTTACATGACCATAAAATCCAATCCCTGGGAGTAATCAGATGATTGGAATAATCGGATCTTACATGTTTAGGTACACTTCAGAACTGCAATAATCAGAAAACTCTGGTTTCCGTGTTTCAGTCCATTATTAGATTTCTTTTGGAGTTCCTGTTATAGTCAAAACATCAGGTCTTGTGTTGTTGAACGTGGCGACGCCTACAGTTTAAGCATTAGCTGTCCTAGGCTACGTGCTAAAAGACCTGGAAAACAGGCTACACGCTGCTGCTGTTCCTCGTTTCTAGTCCATGAGGAAAAAATAACAGCTGGCTTTCATACCCCAAGCGTCTGCCCTTGGTTTTGGTGTCCTACAACCCTTCCTAAAAACCGACACCTCCTATTTCTACGATTTTCTTCCACACGTGCAGTTGTAAAAAAACAAAATAAATCAGATTAATGGATACACAGGCACAAAGACATTGGAGTATCGGGGAGAAAGCTAGGTATGGTGAAACATGATCACATTGTGCAGTTTACCGTAATTTCCGTACTATAAGGCGCACCTAAACGCCGTCAATTTTGTCCAAATATGACACTGTGCCTTATAATCCAGTTCGCCTTATAGTGCGGAAAATACGGTACATAATCACTTGACTAATCTGATAGCTCTGGAAATAGCATAAATAGCAAATAATTTTTAGTGGTTCTCTAAACAGGCTCATTGTGTGGTATCTAGTGGCATCTAGTGGTGAGGCAGCAGATTACAGCCAGCCGCTCTCTCCTCGCCTGCCAGTCCGAGACTAACTGCTAAATCAGAATTCATTTGGACCTTCTCAGTTAATTTTTGTTTCAAGGAGCATTACCACCATGCTCAGACCAAAGTGATGCGACTGGACATACCGACAGCCAATTAGATTAGACAGACGGCAATCAGAGGTAACAGCCATATATGAATTTAAAGCACATTTTGAAGTTTTTTGTTCCAAATGAATTCTGACATAGCAATCATTCAACCTACGTGATTCATCATATGTTTGCAGTTTCTTTCAAGATGTTGTCATGAAGTGCAAAACACGAGTGCTAAAGTTATATTGATTATTCCTGCCTCATCCATAAAACATTTTAGACTCAAATCAGAAACAGTATGCTCTAGTTCTTCAGATATACTGTTTATTAAAGCCACTCATTGAATCAGAAAAAATTGCTTTAAATTTGCTGTACACTTTGCAGCAACACAGCTAATATATCAAACAACATCTGAGCCGCCCCAGATACCTGATCGTGATTGGTCATTCTCAATCCAAGCTCAGTGGAAATCATTTTGAATTGGATCATAACTAGACTGATCTCCCAGAGCAAATGAAAATCTGCTCTCAAGTAGGTGTGTTCCCAGCCTGTCACTATCCCCTATGGTTTTTGCTAAAATGTGAAAAATATCAAAGTCCCCCTGTGAAGTGACCATCTCAGCTTTTTTAGTTTAAAGGAGAATAACTCGGCTCCACACTCAGACCTGGTAGGTGACAGTATTGCACTTGAATGCTCGATGCTACTCGCTATAGAAGAACTGCAGACCGCTGTGGACAGAGACATGCTCCATAGATCGTAAACGATTCATAAAAATGTAATGAAAGCACAGTCCTTTTTTCAAGAGATTGTACAGTAATGAAAACAATTATGAATATTTTTATACTGTGTTTCGTTTATATTGGACCAGGGGTTTTCAGTCAGTGGTCAGCGCCTTGTAGTTAGTGTAGCCATCGATTAGCTGCTGCTGCTGATGCAACAGGCTGACATCATTTCCACATTTGTTATTCAATTTGTGTTTCCATTAACTGATGTGCATCTACTTTTTTTTTTTTTTAACAC
Organism: Pseudamia nigra; assembly: GCA_029823295.1. Taxonomy (NCBI): domain Eukaryota; kingdom Metazoa; phylum Chordata; class Actinopteri; order Kurtiformes; family Apogonidae; genus Pseudamia; species Pseudamia nigra. The sequence goes on from JAQQAE010001122.1 coordinate 19,029, forward strand.
AGCAGACTTCTTCGCCTTTAAGCGACAACGTTTTTTATGGAAGTTTTCAAGCTTTTTCAGAGTTTGAGGGGTTTACATCAAGAAATTTAATGTGCATTTTGAAAATGCTTTTTAATTGAGGTGATGGAAATGCACCTGGGTGATTCTATGAAACGGGTGCCATTTGAGTCCACATTTCATGACATTCATAAGGCTTAATTATGTGCCAAATTGTATTTCCTAAGTTAAAAGCTGTGTTCTTAAGTGTTCTTAATCACATAGCATACGAGACAATGCTATTCTAAAATAATATACAATTGTTAATCATTTTTAATTAGTACATGGCCATTTTTGCCATGTCTGTAATGATCAACATGGAATTTGCATGTAATGTATCAAAAAAAAAATCTTATTTTTTGATAAAACTTTGTTATTTTTAGGATTAAATAAGTGTTTTATGCCTGAGGTGGGAAAATGTTTCCTTGGAGGCTTAACATGTCTTTCATATTGTGGATTTTTTTTTTAAAAAGTTTGCTCCTTTGTGAAAATTTTGAAAATTGGAAATTGGAAACAGCCTCTGCTTCACAGAATGACCCACCTCATGTCTGGCCAGCACCACTGTGGATCAGTTTGTAGTTAGGAAAATGTGAGCAACAGAGGTGGAAGTCGAACAAGATTCTTCTGCATGCTGTTTGGACAAAACATGGAAGATGGAAAGAGCAAGATGAAAATACATTGAGGACTACATTAAATATGGATTTACATTAATTACTGAGAAAGGACATGATGAGATACCACTGTGTTTCATGTGCAAAAGTGAGTGAAAATGCGCTGAAAACCATCATACCAGGTTTAGTTTATTTATTTCTCATAGACCCCTCTTGGGGTAATAGAGAACCTGTAAACAACAAAGCAAGAGGGAAACAAGTTATTCCTTTCATACAAACTGAAAAAACAGGAATGGATACTCAAAAAATACATAATTAATCATGTCCAAATGCAAATACAATTTCTTTACAAAATTTTGCACGTTTGCGCTGTACAGTAGGTGGTGCTTAGACTTGCACAATGCAAAAACATCATCCAATCGTAGGGCAGCTTATTTTACCAGCAGCTTTAGCCGTGTAAAACCATACTAGATGAAGAATGTACAAACAAATGGAAACGCATCCCTTTGCAGATAACACTAATCTCAACACCTGCTCTCATACTGAACAGCAGTGCTACACAGGTTGCTTTTTAGTCAGAATGATGACCTGCATCAAAATCAGTTAAAAACCCCGCATTTAAACTATTAAATGTCCTCAACACCCCCCCTCCCCAATATTTTTAGACACGCAGTCTTTTTTTTATATTTCTTTCTCTGTGTTTAATGCCACTGTTTTCCAAAAAACAACCAATTCTAAACTGTATTGCACATACTGAACAATGGTTTATTTTGGCATTCTTACAAATCTTCATCTACGAGACTGTGTTTGGTTACTTTAAAAAAGAGAGAGGATAAAATATAAATAAAGGTATGTAGGCAGCACATGTACATCAACACATGTAAACTGAGTTTTTAGTCAATCAGTGAGTGATTTATAGCACACATGATGTTTCTGCAGCTGCACAGTAAGCAATGACAGCCTTAATGTAATGAGGCATCAGCCATTATATTAACAATAGTTACAAAATAATGTGATGGAATACGTTTCCATCGTTATAATTTCACAAACATTGCCATGTCCTTGTTGGCACTGATATACTGTATACATACACATACTGCACTACCTACAGAACTGTCAGAATTTGCTACAAATACTAATAGATTCAGCCTGCCCTAGAAGAGACACTTTTTTACCTCCTCTTCATCTTTGCTGGTTGCTCTGATGCTACTTGCTTCACCAATCAGCTTGCCCGCTGATCGGGCCTATTCATCATGAGCTGGTTGAGGAGATACTGGAGGCTGGCGGAGGTGAGCAGGAAGCACGTATGCCCTATCTGAAGGTCTCTCTCTTGCCAAAGCCTGTAGCTGCTCAAGGATAATGAATTCCCTCCATCTGCCCCTTAACCTGAGTGTATACAGGAGGGTTACAGACTCCCAACACGTTATACCCAGATAAAAGAAAGTAGGAAACTTTAAGAAGCCTGGACATGGTGTTTTCTCACAGCAGGCTCAAACAGTTATTGTGCTGAAGCAGCTTAGGGGGTAGATAGACTTGTTTTGTGGGTGTTATTGTTTGAATAACCTTTTGCCTACTTTGAGTTAAGAGACGATAAGCAATACTCCTTGCTCCTGCAGTAAATTTTCTTCATCGTTAATCTTTATCTACTGTAATTTCCTCAATAATAATATTTCAGTGGGTTTTGTTGATACGGTAGAACTGAATACGTGGCATCATTTGTGTGGTTTCTTACTTCTCTGTAAGAGAATGTGTGATTAGTTTTGTTTGTCCACTGTCCATCTGTCTGAGGTGATTTTTTTTTAAAATCTTACTGGAAGAGTAGGACATGGGCCAGGGATAAACCACTCAAGGCTTCAGTGTCCAGTACTTTTTTGGACTCCATCAGATTCGACTGTACTGCTGTGCTCCTATCTTTATATTTAGGGTTTCACACCTACTTCATTTAGAGGCCGTCCACACAGAGATGAGTATGTCAAAATGCCGCCCTTACATTTCCATGTTTACAACCCATATGCATCTTTTCTGAAATGATGACTCCATAGTCCCACCTCCCCCTAAACCCACATACACTAACCCTGCCAACAACAACAACAGTGGTGGATTAGTGCTGTGTTTGTACTGCAGAAGCTATTGGGTCATTCTATGAAATGGAGTCCACAACATGTGATGACATTTATAAGGCAGTAAAATGTGTCATATTTAATCATTTTTAATTAGTACCTGGCCATTTTTGCCATGTCAGTAATGGCCAACATGGAATTTGCAAGTAAACATTGTCACATTTTTGACTGAAAAACAGGTAATATTAATGAGTGTTTTATGACTGAGGTGGGAAAACATGTTTGCTTGGAGGTTTAACATGTCTTTCATATTGTGGATTTATAAAGTTTGCTCTTTGTGAAAATGTAGAGAATTGCAAAGTGGGCATGGCACCCACACACGTCTTGTGTTTGTCTACATCACACAAGTTTGATGCTGCATGTCTTATGTGCTTTTAGTGTATTTTTATGGCAGCATTACAGTGCACATGTGCTACTGCTCTGTCACTGGCTTTGTGTGGAGACGTATTTCTGAAGACAATGCTGTGTTTATGGACAACTTTAAAATGAAAAAGAAATAGATCATTTTTGTTTCCGTGAACAACTGGCCTTTCATTCTATGATTTGATGTGAACCAAATTTGCAGGCGTGAAACCTCCGCAACTCAATGGAATGGACCAAACAGTTGATTTTTGATCCATCTGACACTTCCACCAAAATCATGGATCAGTGTAAGCCAGGATTTTGTTGGAAGTTAAAAATCAAGTAAATTATCCACATGCAAATTCATGTCTTTTTATAAACCAGCAAGTACAGGGACTTCCTACAGGGATGAAGAAGACAGGACACACTGTGTATGACGCAGAACTACTTAGATAACTTCAGAAAGTGCAGCATGAAGGAAAATTGAGTGTAATGTATAGACAGGATAAAGTTAAATTTAGAAAAAGAAACAAATTAAGCGCTTGCACCCACTTAGAGTGCAGACCTCCACCAAGGCAGTGTGTCTTCATAGTGAAAACTTACCATTATCATTTGAAACTATGCTCATTTCCCTCATAATATCATTGTGCCCAAAAGTGATATTCTTAATTCTATTTGACACTCATTATTGGATTATTTGACCATGAAAACCTACCATTAGTATAGTATGATCAATAGTTATTCACAAAAAAATTATATTTTCTTTGGGACGCACTTCTGTAAATGTTGAAAGTATGTCAAACCTACAGGCACATTAATGCATCAGCAGACTTTCTGCTACATTTTGCTGTCAGTTGCATGTCTATAGCTTTATATATTTTTCCTCAACCCCTGTAAGTGTAAGAATTCTGGATCACTATATCTGGAATATTGCCCACATGTGAATCAGTGTTTGTGGATTGATAGAATCTGTTATGGTATTATTCTATTTTTTTTTCTCAAAATTTTCTGGGTGTTATGTATGATGATATAAGAACAAATGTTGAATTTGGCCCTGTTTCACAATGGTGAAGAATACAGACAATAATCCAGATCAGTCCCAGAATGTAATCGACTGGTCTTGTACCATTTTTAACTTACTGTATTTCGAAAATTTCATCCAAATCTGTTCATAACTTCTTGAGTTGTGTTGTGAGCAAACAAACAGATAAATATATAAACTCCCAGAAACAAAAACATTACTTCCTTGGTGGAGGTAATACAACTAAAGTCAAAGAACATTGCATGAAAGGTTATAGCTGAGAGAACAACTCAACTTGTCAAAATGTCAGCATCTAGCTTTACTTTAGTTTGTGTTTCTTCAACTTATCAGAAGTCACAAAAACACTAAATGACAAAAACGCTCCAGGAACAGATGGCAGAACGTCTGGACCCACTCATTTTTTTGTTCACCAGAAATGTACTTGTAGTTGCAGCTACACAGTTGACATTTAGAGCAGAAGTGCACAAAGCTCTTGCTATGAAAATGATGAACCGTCTCACCTCATTGCATTGGTCTGAACGGGCAGGTTTTCAGGTGCTTCGCAAACTTTCAGCTTCTCCTTGTTTGAATCGTTGCCTTTAACTGGGTTTGAGACTTTTGTTACCATGGATACAATAAGTTCAATTATACAATGGCACAAAAAGAAGGAAAACATGGGTCTTAGTCTGTGCTTTAATAACATTGTGGCATGAGACGTAGAGGAAACTGTCTGAGTGCACTTGTAGTTTAAATGCTTGATAAATTATAGTGCAGATAGAGTTATGCTTGTCAAAATATAACGCTCTTTATCCTCTCAACCAATGTATATGTTCCTTATTCTCATTGTGTTTCACAGAGCAGTTTTATGTTCAGTTCTGAAATCTGAAAGAGTTGCCCGCTCCACTTCCTCAGTCGCACTATGAGATTTCTCAAAAGGCTCCAGATGGCTTAGGATTCTTTTGTTGAAGTCTATCTATACGTTTCCTCTCCTCAGCTCTGTTCCACGATACATATGATTCAATTATCTGTGCACCTGCAGCTCTCACCACTTTTCAGACGAAAGCATTAGAACAAGCTTTTCATGCTTGCTGCTATAGGAAATGAAGAGCAATTTCAGTTTTCCCTACTTTTGCTAATGTCTTTACACAATTCTATATTGAAAATCACTGCTGAAAAGTTTCGCTAGCAGGGCGCAGTTTAAATAAGTCCTTGTCTCTTTTCTGAGTGAATGATGAAAGTCTTAAGCAACACGGAACAATGCTCGTAAAGTTATCTCTTTTCACTTGTAACCCTGAATGTAATTTGTGGATTATGCAATTGGGTGGGCTAAATTATTGTTGTGACTTTTTCAGGGATTACATCCACACTGAGGATTAGTAGAAAAATTGTTAAATTGAATTTTGGGCAAGTACAGAGATGATAAAGGCTGGTATGTGGTGTATTGGCTCAGCCTCGCTGAATAGTCTTGCTCGTTTTCAAAGAGCAAAGACCAGACAGCGCTTGAAACGGGCAACCCTCTCTGATCCGGTTTTTACCGTCTAAACCAGCTTATTCAGCAACAGCTGAACATCCCGTGGGATGCTGTTTTATGTGAGAGCACTTATTGAAGAAGAAAGTTGCAGCCGGATAAAAAAAAGATTACCAGAAATTGAGAGTTTTTCTGTAATGTTATTTTTGCTATTGCTGCAATACTGTTGAAAAGGATTAATAACACATAAAACTATGCAGCACACTAAATTTTAATTTTAAAAAATAAACTTGGCTGCAACTCTATACTGACTGATTCTTAAAATGATTTATTGAACCTAAAATTATAACAATTGTCATTTAACTGTAAAACAAAAAACACTGTCCTAATATTTTTTATGTTGCAATTCTGCTATATTATCACTGCTGATTCCTAGTAATTATAATGGTACATATTTATGTATATTTTATGACAATATGTATTTACTGTTTCACTCACTATACAAGCAAACAAAGATGCTCTTAAAGCAAAAAGATATCACAGACAAAGCTCATCGATATGGCAATATTCACAAAATAAACCCAACCATAAAAGTCCCAGAGGAAGTGATGAAGTACAAAGACCATGAAATGGAAACGAATACTACAAAAATGTCGTATGAATACAGTACTACAAAAATGAGACGGTGCCAGTGCTCAATGGGGCTCAGGGAATAATGAAAAAGGAAATGGAAGAGTTCCTCAGTTACATCCAAGGCAACATCCTTCTCACCGGAGTCCAGAAGATGACCCTATTCAGAACCGCAGCAAATAGTATAGAATAAAGTAAAGACATTATTAGGAAGAATTGGAGGAGTCTATATACGTACCTAAAAAACAGGAAAAAGCAATTCCATGGGCGTTGTGTCAGGAAGAGCATCCGACGTAAAAAACCTATGCCAGATCAAACATGCGAATCATTGGTATTTCGCTGTGGCGACGCCTGAGGGGAGCTGCCGAAAGGAGAAGAAGAAGAACTAGAAAGCACACAGACAAGGCAAATCTCCGCCAAGCAGCTCATTTTCCCCTATAATGTGATGTTACACCTAACAATAATAGACCTACATTTATTTGATCTACATTATTGGATTCCTTGAGCATGAAAACATACCTGTGCCATTTGGAATCACATTTATATCATTATTAGTTCAATAGTTGTTCACAAAAATCTGCATTAGTGATTTTCTCCTGTATCTAGCTCCTTAATGACCGAAGACACATCGCATTTTGTCGCATCTACTGAGTCTCAGCTACAGTTTGATGTTGGTTGCATGTCTGTACCTTTATTTGTTACTATACAGCGCAACTACTGTACATATACCAGTTTTGGATCAGTATCCAGAATATTGCCAGGATCTGAATAAATCTATGCGATATTGTAGAACCTGTTGCAAACCTGTATTCTTTTTGCATTGATCCTGAGCATTTATTGTGGAGTTACATGCAAAAATGCTAAAATTTGCCCTAGCTTGCAAAGATAAACAATCCTTCAAAAGAGTCCTGATATAAATCACTGCCAAAATCTAATCACTTGGTCTTTATGCCATTTCCAACCAAACTTGAAAATTTTAGCAAAAGCCATTCACGACTTTTTGAGTAATCCTGTTAACAGACAAAACATAACCTCCTCGGAGCAGTAATTAGTGCAATACTTAGCATGTTTCAGATGCAAAAAGTTATTTATCTCTAGTTGACGCACACAATAGCTCATAATTTCTTTTGCTGTCAGTGGATTTTTTTCCCCCGTTGGCTCAGACATATTCTAAGATGACAATGCCAGAATCCATAAGGCTCATACTGTAACAGAGTGGTTCGAGAGCAGGAGACATCATTTTCACACCAGCTGGTCATAACAGTCTGGACCTTAGATTCACTGAGAATCTTTGGGATGTGCTGGAGAAGATTTTACACTGGGCTTTGACTTCCCACCAATGCAGGGTCTTAGGGGGTTAGTGGTTCAAATCCCAGCTTCTCATGTCCACAGGCCAAAGTGTCCTTGAGCAAGACACTGAACCCCACATTGCTCCCAGTGAGTGTCACTGATGTATGAATGTGTGTGTGGCTGGTGAATGGAAAGCTTTGAGTGCCGTAGGGTAGAAAGGCGCTATATAAGTGCAAGACCATTTAGAGGAAAATTAATGTAAACACATTGCATAAGTGGTGGAATGTGTGTCACATCTGAAGCTAAAGACAGTTCAACACAATATTAGTGTATGACTTCTCTACTGAGTACAGTACACTAAAGAGTACTGTTGATCACATGACCCCCATTTATGACAGGAGCTGCAAGATAAAATGATATGTCATCTTAGTGAAGTATTTGCACATTTCTGGATGGAAATAAATGTCGTCACCTTGCATGAGTGTGACCAGTCCACTTTGAACAATTATAATTGCACAAAATGAGTTGTTTAATTTTTCCATTTAAATGAAATTTCCTGACTGTGAAGATCTTCAGCCTCTTCTTTGGTTGTTTCTGTTCATAGTTTAAGCCCCTCCCTTATTTCAGCTTTGTTGGTTCTCCCTATATATTCTGGCCCCCCGCCCCCACCCTTTTGCCCAT
>JAQQAE010001123.1:0-27220 GCA_029823295.1 Pseudamia nigra
TAACTGTAAACAACTCCAGACACCAGAGCTGCTGGCTCTTAACACAGACAGAGGCTGCTAACGGCTGTTAGCTGTGTTGACACTAACGCTCCCGGGCTAACTGCACTCCGGAACCGGCTATGTTGTTAGCCGTAGCCATATGCCGATGCTCGGGCTGTTAGCCGTTAGCTGCCCAGGTCATTAGCCATTGGACGCCTGCTAGCAGCCCAGACCGTGTCGACACAGTGCTGCCCAGCCCGTACACGCCAGCTACACACGGCGCTGTGTTAAAGGCCATGTTAACGCCGGGCCGTGTCGACACAGCTAATCTCTGTCTGTGTTAAGAGCCGGCAGCTCCAGTCTCTGGAGTTGTTTACAGTTATGGACGTGTGCAGTGTCACTACAAAGTCATAAGCCAAGGTAAGAATACATTCTGAATCATTTTAGAACTAATTTCATTCATTCTATTTCAGAATGAATGAAATTAGCGCTCTGACTTCCGGGTCATACTCACCCGGAAGTGACGCATACGTGACCCACTAGCTTTCCTAGCGTTAGCGGCTAGCGTTAGCATTAGCGGCCAGCATTAGCGGCCAGCGTTAGCGGCCAGCGTTAGCGGCTAGCGCTCTGAGTGACGCAGGCATGACGCAGAAGTGACGCAGGCGTGGCCCGGGCGTCGTCCACATAATTCCTCACTATTTGGTTCAATTTTTTAATAATTTTTTCCGTAGGTGTCCGAATTCGTCGTTGTCAGAAGCTGTCGTTGTCCGAGGTTCCACTGTAGTGGGATTGCTGCATGACTCATCAATCCTACTAATTATTATCAAGTAGTCATTGTAAAATTGTTTGGCAATTTATTACTATACATGACATTTTCTGATTCACTCTGTTGCATTTATGTGTATGTTGCATATACTGCTCTACATGTTAACACCGAAACTGACAGGGTACATGAAAAAAAGCCAAATGATGTCAAAGTTACCCAGGCACTTTATTTAGTCCATCTTCACAAATGAATGCTTTGTTTCATTACATGATTTTTGTTAAATCATCACCTACATTTTTGTCTCAGGTTTAACGATTGAAACCTGTGTCATTAAGAATGCTAGGTGTTTGAGTACAAAATTATCATTCATCATTTTATTAAAGCAGGATAAGGGAGGAGCAGCTGCGATGGGTGACTAGCATCGCTACGCTGAACATTATGGGAAATGCAGTTAAATTTCACCTATTGGTTGTGACCCAGATTAGATCTGAAAAATCAGATTCAATATGATTTGAGTTGTTCACATTGTCATGAAAAGGAATATAGCAAGTCACGTACGAGAGAAAATTTGGATTTGGGCCACTTTTTCCTGCAGAGTGAACACAGCCTACATCCTAGGAGTATGTTTTATTCAAGGAAGTAATTTATAATCCATATTCTATATTCGTTCTCTGTAGTGACAACAGCAGAATTATTCAGAGAGGCAGCGTGATCTAGGGGTGATTTATGTGATTCTTGAGTACCTTTAGAGATTAAAACAACTAGCTTTTGAAAATAAACTATTAGACAGCACAGCTGCCTCTGCTTGGATTGAAGGAAACTATGCAAACTCATGAAAATTGGTAATAAAAATTGATTCTAATGGAGTTAAGCGCATTACATACTTCTAATGTAGGTGCAATTGCCTCTGTGTATTTTTTGAGTCTATTGGCAGGCAAAATAAAAAAAAAAGGTTTTCATAAAGTCAGTGAACAGTTCAACATGGCTTGAGGATGAACCCATTAGAATTTAGAGAGGTCCATAAAAAAGGATTTTTTTTTTTCTCTTTTTCTAATATTGGTGTTTTATTGAATTACAGGACAGGTCAAGGTATGCTCCCTTCTGGCAAAATGAGAGTTTCTGTAAACATTAATTGACATTTCCACAGTGGGCATTCTCTCTTTCATGGTTCAATGTGTGAAAATTAATGAGGTTGAGATATTTAAGAATGCAGTGAAGGAAACTTTGCCTTGGATCAGATTTATTGTCAGGTCTTTTCTCACACAGAAGCAACAGAAGGCTGCAGTGCTTTGTGCTCTGTTGCTGTTTTGTGTATATTTCTTGTTGACCTGTGACCTGGTGCAAGGTGTGCAGTGTCATTCCTGTCTAACCAGCCCTCCAGACCAGTATCAGCAGTTGGGATTAGACGCAAGCAGCTCCTCTGACCTTACAATGAGAGCAAAGAGACATGGAAGAATTTGATGTAGTTGAAAGCAAAATTGGGCCACAGCATGACAGAGGGGAAGGGCAAGAGAGAGGGAAAAATTGCAAAGGGGAAGAGTTGTAAGAGTTAAGAGAAGAAATGGTAGAGATTCCAGTAACAGCAACATTGGCTGTGAATTTTTACACAACTTGCAGTAGAATAACATTACTATTTTCCTTCTCTCGTCTCTTGATCATTTACTATCACCACAAATGTGTTGACAATGGAATACTCCAGCTGTACAGTGGAAATAGCTTAGAAATGCTACCTCTACTGCCTTAACAGTGCAAATGGGAAATTAAATCCCTGCAGTTTGTGGACCCTGTGCCGTTTATATTTTTCACTCATCCAATGGATCAGTGGTAATTTGAGACTCTTATGTTGGCTGGATGCAGTTTCGTGAGAAACTCTGTTTGTGTTTTTCTTTCTTTGTCACCAAAGAGCTGGACAATGTCCCAATTATGTCCAACCACTTTTGAAATGAATGCTGAGAGGCCCACTCAAGCAAGCATTTAATATGAACATATCTTGTCCTGTATACAGTGCGGGTAGATGTGTGAGTACGCACGTTGTTAGACTGGTAAAAAAAAAATGCTGCGATACAAACAAGGAAGAAGTCCTACAAGGAGGATTCCACACGCAGTGAACAGGATATACAGTTTGATCTGAGCTAATAGGTGGTGTGACAGCAGAGAACAGGCGAGTCGGACAGATGATTCCTATTGAAACTCTACACTGAGGGAAGCACAAAGAAATTATACGCACCTGACATTTCTGCACTAAGAGGGAATTTTAGAATCTGTGAATACAAGCAATATGATGATATGATGATAGAATATTATTTTAATATACTGCAATATTTTGTTTTGTAGTGCAATACTGGTAGCAGTAGTGGGCTAGATGTAAAAATTAAAATGGCATTGCAATAGAAACTTTCATATCAGTCAACTGGCAAGTATTATGATAAATCATGTCAATCAAGTTTAAAGCCTAATTTTTTTTCACAGGTGAAATATAAAGGCAGAATATTGAAAAGTTATACTACACAACTCTTAGCGTGTAAACCAGTGTCGAGCCAATCACGTCTCACATAGAAACTGAAGCTGCAGTTCCTCTGATGGGCACCAGATGGAGCCATTTAGCAATTTGCACTAATTCATTCACATAATTCAAACCAAACCCTGGTAAACCTTACAACCCCAGTTCCAAAAATGTTGGGATGCATTCTAATTAAAAACAGAATGCAATGATTTGCAAATCATATTTTATACCCAATAGAACATAAACAACATATCAGATGTTGAAACTGAGACAGTTTACCATTTCATGGAAAATTTAAGCTCCTTTTGAATTTGATGGCAGCAACAGAACTCAAAAAAGTTGGAGCAGGGGCAACAAAAGGCTGAAAAAGTAACTGACACAAAACCAAAAACAACTGGAGGAGCTTTTTGACAACTGATTAGGATAACTGGTCAGTAACATGACTGGGTATAAAAGGAAGTATACCCAAAATGACAAAAGAACAATGCATACCATGAACATGATAATTGTATGTCTTTATATCATGATAATTACTGGCCAAAGATAATATACTATATATATTTAACACTGTCTTTGGAAAATATCCATAATGTGAAGAATACATCACCAAATAGAAATAAAAGACTGACGTCAGAACAGTGTTATCTGGCTTTGGATTAGTACCATGGTTATATATTTGGTTTAACTCATATTGAACCACATTGTACCGTATTGTACCATCCAGATGTTTTTGATGGTCATTTTCATTTTACACATTGAAAAAAATGTTTGGAAGTTCCAAAAATGAACAAAAAGTCTTGAATATTTTTTCAACTTAGCACTGGAAACAGGTTTAGTTAATGAAAGTTGACTTGGAGTGAAATGAAGATGAGACTGCAACATATTAATACAAGAGACAAACATAAAGGCCATAGTGGATGGAAATGGAAGCAAAATGCCACCATGCATGAGGAGCTGCAGAAAAAATGTTTGACAATGTGGAGATGACATGTAAATTGAAATCACACTATGTGGGAGGAGAGTTAGGTTTTGACCAGTGGTTCAGCTTTGAAGGTTTTCATAGAACTGAATGAAATTGAGCTCCTCAGCTCAGCTATAACTATGTGTTATATTGGTAAATACTGCTCTGCCTATTGTAAATCCACTTTAAACTGACCTTATGTCACATTAAGTTTATTTCATATCGAATTAAATTGATGCTTAATGAAACATCAAAGGTCAGGGGCTTCATAGTTATTCATTTTTGTTTAAATCTTTTCACTCAAAGTGCTAAAATATACAAGAATTACTAATACACATCTGTGACTTTGCTATCTAATTTTCAGAACAGAATGGATGGAAATGTGTATAAATGTGGATTCTCTATTGCATGGTGTCTGTATATGTTGTTAAATTGTCTATACATTTTTAGGAAACCCTACTACAGATCTTTGCATCTAAACTAAAACCCTACATTCCTTGAGAAATGCCTCATTTTTTTCACAAGTACTATGAAATATCTAAAGTGAATCCACATCGACACATAACCCAGCTTCTCTGCTTTGAATCTAATCAGTGCAGAAGTTGTCCCAAATTTCAAAACCCCTCCGCGTTTGCTCTTGGAACTCATGCATTTGCAGCCGTGGGCATGTAAAAACAGAGCAAACACTCAACACCAAGTACAATTTGGAAGGATGGTATCTGCTGCACATTTCCACTATAGAGCCGCATGTTGTGTTGAGACAACTGACCCATCATCATCCAGCAGATGGCACTGGCAAGGGAGAGTTTATAGTATGCTGGAAAATTCCATCAAATTCGACTCTGTCGGCTACATTCCTGGCTCCTCTCAGCTGGCCTTGAGAAAGTCCTAAATCTACATGCTTTGATTCATCTAAATTGGAATTCTAGCCCACAAACACGCCTCTGCTCTGACTATAACCTTAGCATGTAGCATGCACAGGCAGAATTGTGAACTCAAGGTTATCCACACAGGCACACAGCACAAACTTACTCCTAAGCTTCTGTGTGAGTGTGTGTTTGGCTTTTATATGTCCAGGGATCCTCATTATTGACCACTACAGCTGAAACACCTGCTGAACAATACAGGCAACCGCTCCTGGACTCCATTGAGTTGGGTGCAAACTTCTGCGAGCACTTTATCTCTATTATTTTGTTCTTCCTGTGTGTGTGTGTGTGTGTGCGGGTGTTTACGCTTGTCAAGTGGGATGAAAGCCAACATTCAACCCCGAGTGTGTGAGTGCAGAGACATGCTGCAGCGTTGTTGCAAACAGATATGATAACATGTCAGGATATGTCTTGTCTGTTTATCTGTTAATTAAAAAAAGCTAGAGGCAAGCTTCCAAGTAAAGTGCACTCATTTTTTACCTGCAAAGACCTTTTGAAATAGCATCAATGAGTTTTTATCAGGTCTATTTACTACACCGCATGTTCTTTAACTGGTGCTATAAATTATGCATGTGGTTTGTTTTCAATGACAAACAGACGATCAAGGAAAATGTATAAATACTGTACATGCAGCCGCACTAGAAGTACCGGGTTTATTGACGCGCTGCAGCTGTTTCACAGTTTAGAGCTGCTGTTTTGATGCTGTTTGACAAAAGGGAACTTTGTTGTGGACAAAAGAAGAGAAAGGCTTCTGGGATGCATGGAGTTAAAAAAGTGAAACTTAACAATACAAAAAGAATTTCTTTTAAAGAAAGGAACTAAAAAGACCTCTGTAGCTAACAGCATTATCTGTTTGGTGTTACAGCTTGGTTGCATCATGCCTCTCAGAACAAAACTCTACACTCACATCTTTGCTGACAATGAACACTGAAGTTGGCAGAAATTTGCTGTGAAACGAGACAAAAGTGTGCAGTTTATGAAAAAAAAAAGTGAGGCAACCTCCGGGCCTCAGGCTTTTGTCAGTGGGCATTTCTATTCAATGACCTATCATGCACCAAGTGCAGGCAATGATACGGCTTAGAGATGTTTCACATTGTGTCAGGAGAGTACCAGATTTCTGTGCAATGTGCAGCTGTTACTGGACTTGAATCACTGTCAAAACCTGTTCCAGTTCAGATTGTTTTTGTGCTTCAGCCACTTTGTCAAACAGACCAAGTCCCTAATGTCATGTTCATTTGTTTGTGTCCTGAATGGATCTGAAGGATTAACCAATACCCTGCTCATAATGTGACAATGCCCTTTAGGGAGTCCTATCAGTTTAGATAGTGTGATATTGATAAGCTACCCAGCTCTTTTTCCTGTGTCCTCTGTAAGTGGGTCATTTATTTTTGTGAGGAAATGGTTGAGTAAAAGTTTGCCAAGGATTTGCAGTAATTATCTCATCCTTCTATAACTGGGCACAGCATGGGGCCTTGGTAAATTACACATCTCTCTCTCCTAACTCCTGGATGGTTTATGGCCGTGCATTATGCATAACTGTGCTGGAGCGCCTTAAACATTCCCCAAGTGGATTGAAATAAAGTTGACGCTGCTCTTTGTTTAGAGCTCAACATAGTCTTTATTTGGCAGTGCTGAATCGGAGATTGCAGTAAAAGCATGCGTCTTAATTATTTTGGAGACTTTTTTCCCTACTGGTTTGTACACACCTGGAGTGTTTTTAGTGGGAGGCTGGATCCAGATAGGAGGATGCCTGGGTGATCCACTGGGGAATGTCAGAGCTGCTTGTGTCGACATACAAAGGGTTAAAAACATGAGGAGGGGGAGAACTGCATTTAATTTGGGTGTGTGTAATACAACCTGCTTTGCACTAAGTAACAAAGTAATGGCTGCTTATAAGCCCATAATGTAAGTTAGACCCACTGTTGTAAATACAGTGTAATTACTAAATTATAATGAAAATATTAAAGATTCTCTTTTTTTCAAATAATTGTCTTGTGAGTATTAGCAGCAATAAGGGATTAATTCAACGAGGACTTTAAAAAGCTACAAATGTGTTTTACATTAATAAAAATCTGTGCTGGATTTTGAGACAACATTTTATGAAATACTGAAGGTGCACAGAATGAGAAAGGAAATGTTACAGATCTACTGATTAAAATATAAAGCCCTATGAAAAGGTTGACTATAAACATTAAAAAGTGAAAACACTTGAGGTAAAGCTTCACAAACCATTTGCACTGTTATTCAAATTAAAATCACCAACAAGCCATCAAACAACTAACATGTATATTTTAAAGACAAATTAGACAAAACACATAAAACACTCCTAATGTTTAATGCTATTTTTAAACATGTATTCTAATTATTATTATCATTATCAGAATTTGTATTTATTTGTGGTGCATTTTCAGCCCAGCAGATGCTCCTCCTGTGTCAAAGCGTGAACGGGATGAGAAAAGAAGGGGAATCCGTGGTTTGGAATCACCACAGACAAAGTTTCCAAGGTGAGTCACTGACAGTAAGTGCAAGCTCACAACCCCTGAAATTAATACAACCTCTTTTTCAGATGTGGTCCTATTATTAGTAAGACATACATGAATTACAGAAAGTCTTGCAGGTTTTCATCAGCATGCAGATGAAACCCAGCAACTTGTTAACTTCCCTTTGTAGCATGACATTATGACCAAGGCTGAAAAGTGAAACAACTTCACAAGTTTATTCTTGCTCAACATAGAGAAATGAAGCAACAGTAAAAACACATGCCTCAAATTAAACAGGAAGGCAAAGAAATCCCAGAAATGTGTTCAATTAATGTTCCAGGAACTTTGCAATTTGCATATCAGCAAGCAATATTTTGTTGCAGCATGCACTTTGTTGCCTGACACGGACAATTTCACAGCCATCCACTTTCAATTGGCAGTGATATTTTGTAAAGACCATATGTTTAAAAGGTAGTCACGAGACAAATTTCAAGTAAACCTTCACTGATATCCTGCTGAAAAATGACAACAAAAAAAAAAAAACAGCAACAGCTGACCTTAACTGCGGCCAAACCAGACATAACCTCCACGGACACGTTCACTTTCATGCAACAAGTATATTCAAAGTCAGTGTCAAGGGAAAAAACACCTAATTTGCTCAAATGTATTTCCCCCCAATACAGCCTCGATCGAACGCAATGAGAGTCATTTCAGTACATGTATAAAATGTCAACATATAAATATTCAGCCGACAAAGTGCCAATTCTGACATTCCGTGAGATTAACTGCAGAGACCAAATCCACATTAAACACGGTCGGCCGCTTGCTTTTAAATAATAATACATCTATGAAAGGTTTCCTTTTTAACAAACCGCCGGTAGCTGGTGACTCGCGGCATTCTCCATTTATGAAGTCAGCGAACCTGCAGAAAACCTGGCTAAAAAAATAAAACTGTGGATAAGAAGAAAAACAAAGGTTGTCACATCGACCTGTCCGCGTGAGGCTAATGAAGATGTCTGTCTGTCTGTCTGTCTGTGTTCTGCTGTACATGTAAGGTCTCTGTGTATTAAACGCGGCAAAGAAGCAGCGACACGATGCGCCGCTGAAGTCATGGAATATAAATTAGTTCTGAGTATTTCGCTGGGGGCGGGGATAAGGAACCGGTGACGTTGCGCGTCTCGACGTCATGTGACGACGGATCAAACCAACAGCGGGGAAGTTTGAGTGATCGTGAAACACTTTTCTGCCTTATTTTATGAAATTTAACAAATTTTTGTGCTTAGTCGAACACACATTTGTTATTAATGTTGCTGTATAAACCAGTGCGGGAGATATGTGCTAGAATAATAGCCGTGGAAGTAAGATGATTTAACCGTGAGTGGAAAAGACCTCTCTCCCCTGCTCTGGGAAAGTGGTACGCTCTCAGGCTCAAATTCCGAGAATTGTGCTCGTCTGATTCTTAGAACTGGGGTTCTTAGAAGTGGTGATGCAAGAAGTTTCTAGGAAAGCGCTACCAGGTGATTTTTAAATTTCTTTTTTCTGTAATTTGGCGCGAAGTTGTTAAGTACAATGTATTGCTGCTGTTTCCGACATGGCTGTTTGTTCGTTTGTGCTGTTTGTTTGTGGAGCCGGGGCTGAATGCTGGCAGCCTGTGAAGTGTGCGGAGCGGCTGCCGTGCTGTCAGGCGCCGCGCGCGGCTCTGACACATCATCTGCCTCGGTTACACAGGGCACAGACCGCAGCCTCCCTCCGCTGGGGCCGCACTCACACCGACACACGGCGCTGTTAGGAGGTTATAACGGTCGGCTACATGGACAAAATTAGGGTGTTTAGCAGTGGCCAGAGCCCGGGTGGTTAGAGGTGTTTACAGTTTCAGCGCCTTCTCGGTTCATATATTTCTACGTTAAACAGCTCCCTCCCGCGCTGTCACACGAACTTTGCTGGCAGCATGGCAGCCTCTGGTCTGGGGTAATTTAACTCCACGGCCGCTGCGACGGCAATTTGCTCTAATGGAGCGCAAAAAGCTGCGCCGAGCGAACCCCGCTGTTACTGTAAGACTGTAGCGGAAATATCGGTGCTGATGGGCGTGTGCGTGTCTGTGTTTTTTCCGCGGTAGCAGACAGACACGTCGTCTCTCCAAGTTGACTTTTCTGTTTCCACTGTGACATCGCGGTGCGTGATAAGCTGAGCCGACCTACACCAAGTTCACAGGCTCGGTGCTGGCTCGGCTTCTGCGAAGTGTTGCTCATTTTGGGAGGGACACTACTCAAACTAATGAAAAAGTTAGACTGTTCGGTCTGTTGTAAAGACCGTTAAACACACAAATCTCAGTGTTGTCAGTTTACTTACCACGGCATGATAAATTGCAATCGACAGACGATTCTGCAGTTGGAATCATCCTAATAAATGTTTTGTGTGGATGTATTGTTGTGCATTGTTTGCCATGTGTCCGATGTTATTTATCTGCTTAAATCAGTAGATTTCAGTGTTTGGCTGTTTGTCCATGTGTGGTGTGACTTTGGTTTGACACAGGCGTGATAAAAAAGTTGCAGCGGGAGTTTATAAATTGTTTTAATTCATAAAGTAATTGACCTCAAAATGCATTCTTCAATACTGGCAATGTGATGGAATTCAAGTCTATACGTTTCACTGTTTTATTACAGCAAAACAAGGAAACCTTAAGACTGCACCGGGGTATTAAAAAGGGCGATGACATCTTGTGGTTCAGGTTAAAAAAAAAATCATAGTTTGAATATTTGGTTATTTGTGAGACACTGTCTGTTCTAAATATCACTGTTTATTATAATAATGATGTTATAACTATAAGAGGGCGAGGAAAAAAAGACTTTACCTTTTACTTAAATGTCGGATGCAATTAATAAAACAGGCAGATGACAAAATAATGCTGAACTCGCACTGGTATGTTTAGGATTAAAATTTGCGTTTTTGCACATCTGTCAGTTTCTGAAATTATTTGTATTTTTAATAAAACTTTTAATTAAACTGTAGTTACAGGAATATATACGAGAGCAGCTGTTTCTCAGGTCTCTGTTTTTTGTAATTCGCTATCAATTCTCCTATTCCATTAACCTATTAATTAGTGGTTCAGAGACTGTAAAGGAGCGAAAACGTCTCCAAAGGGCAGAAGTTGAAACGTATGTTCTGTTTGTTTAAAAATGGCGCCGCCTTCTGGCAAAACCGTGGTATGTGTTTTTAGTCTGACATGATAAAGACTGAGGATCAGAAATAGCTTCATCCCAGTTAGAATATTTAGATGACCTGCACTTCAGCGTTAGAGGAGACACTGTAAGCATTTTTCATCAGAGTTCCTTGTTTTTTTTTCTGTTTGCAGAACTTGACAAAATGGCCTGCGCAGCAGACAGCTGCATACAGTTCACACGGCATGCAAGTGATGTTCTGCTCAACCTGAACCGGCTGCGCAGCAGAGATATTCTCACAGATGTCACTATCTTGGTCAATAGACAGCAGTTTCGTGCACACAAAACTGTTCTTATGGCTTGCAGGTGTGTGTTTATGAGCTGAATTACATAAATTTTTTTCTGCTACTGTTTGAAGATGAAGTGAATAATTTTGTTGTGTTCTTTCTAACCTTCCTTCTCTTGTCTGAGCGCAGTGGGCTGTTTTATACCATCTTTACTGACTCCCACAAGTGCAACCTTAATGCTATCAGTCTGGACCCGAAGGTGGACCCGGAGGGCTTTGCTATTCTACTGGAGTTTATGTACACGTCTCGTCTCACACTCAAGGAGAGTCTCATTATGGCGATTATGAACACAGCCATCTATTTGCAGATGGACCATGTTGTGGACACCTGTCACAGATTCATCAAATCCAGGTTGGTAGAATAATCTGTCACACACAGCTGATTTATAAATCCATTGTTGGCAGCGTGTATTATATTTCTGTCCTCTCATTTGTACAGCGATCCATCAGCCAAGCTGCCCAGAGATGAGTTTTTGGTCAGTCCCTTGGTGTTACCTCAGGATGTCCATACTTACCGGCCTCATGATGTTGTTGACAGTTTGCACAGCCGTGTAGCTCCGTTCAGGGATGGGAGGCCCTATGGCTCACACATGTTCAATGGGATCAGCACTCCCAGCAACTACCATCTCTATGGGCAGTTTCCTATGCCAGGATTCCCTTTCCCTCTCTGCAAGCTGACTGATGCCAAAAATGCGTTTGCTGACCTCTCAAAGAGTGGAATCCACCACAAGCATTGTTCTCCACATGACAGCGCAAACAGCATCAGGGCAGAATTCAATAGGGCAGTAGGTGCAGGCTCCTCCAGTATTATTCACTCCACCTATGCATCCAGGGAGGTAGGAAGAGACGATGATATGAGGAAAGAAAGCCACGAGGGGGTCAGCCAATCTATGGGTCTCGGAAGGAAGCATGCATTTCCTGTGCTGACCCTTGAGCATCACAAGGATTTGGGAAAAGAGCACACTCCTCAGATGGAGGAAGACCTGATCCATCAGCACTACTCCCTAGGAATCTCCTCTGCCGGGCGCAAAAGCCTCATGAGCAGCCCACAAAGCCCACTCAAGTCAGACTGCCAGCCCAACTCCCCAACAGAGTCCAGCAGTAGCAAGAACGCTGGCCTCTCCCAAGCTGCAGGCGTGCAAGTGCCCCAAGGTACGCCATCAGACCCCAAAGCTCGCAACTGGAAGAAGTACAAGTTTATTGTGTTGAATCAGAGTGCTAAGGAAGAAGAGGTTGGGCTGCGGGATCCTGGACTCCGTTCACCGCAGCGCCTTGGCCTGCAACCCTACCTCCACCCCAGCGAGTCGGAGAACCTTGACCCACAAACCACAAACAAGAGCAGCGAACACAGCGAGGACCTACCTGTGCCCCAGGCTAGCCGTCTCAACAACATCATTAGCAGGTGAGGTGGAGTCACATATTGAGTTAAGTACAACTGGAGAATTGAAGCATGATAGGAAAGTACATTTGAAGGATGAGCTGAGAAGCTTTTGAGGGGGAGGATATTCAGAAGAGGGCTTGGCTTTGTTTGAATCTAGTAAAGCTGTATTTTCAGAAAGGGAACACTCTGTTAATGGTTTGATTTAAATCAGGACATTCTGTGATGCTTTTTTTGCGGTTATCTCTTGAAGTCTATGGTTTACCTCTGACCTGAAGTACATTTTGCCTTTAGTGCACTTGAGGGATCACTGAGAAACAGTGACAGTCACCCTCCACGCTACCTGAGCCGCCTGAACTGCTCCTCGTGTGGAGGCCAGTCTCCAGGACACTCGGAAGTCTGTCCCAACAACTCGGGGTCCCGTCTGGCAGAAGAAATGGCGGAGCTGCATTCAGAATACTCAGACTCTAGCTGTGGTAAGATTTACAAATTTGAAACAAAGATACCGCGTGCCTTTTTGTCAGTCAAAATGTGCACAGGTTAACTTTGTCATGATTTCACTTAAACAGAAAATGGCACATTCTTCTGTAATGAATGTGACTCAAAGTTTGCTGAAGATGAAGCTCTGAAACAACACATACTTCAAGTGCACAGCGACAAGCCATACAAGTGTGACCGCTGCCAGGCAGCCTTCCGCTACAAGGGCAACCTTGCCAGCCATAAGACTGTCCACACAGGTATACAGTCCAGCTCCATTTTAAATAGACAACCCATGACATTTGAATCATTTTGTTAAGCATTTGATTTCTTTTTTTTTTTTTTTTTCTTCCTTTCAGGGGAGAAGCCGTATCGCTGTAATATCTGTGGTGCTCAGTTTAACAGACCAGCTAACCTCAAGACTCACACCCGCATCCACTCAGGAGAGAAGCCATACAAATGTGAGACATGTGGAGCTCGTTTTGTGCAGGTAAGTCTGAATGTGCTCTTGTACAAAAACCTTTTTCCTGTTTCTATGATGTACAGGCTAATGGGGTCTTCAACTCGGGACTGTAATTAAGTAATGTATAGTTTAATTTCAGCCTTTCAAACGCATCCATAATTACAGTGAAGACCATTTAAGGGTTTTTTAACTTTTATATCAATTGATAATCAGAACGCATATTGTCTGAGTAGTTTCCGTAGTGTGTCTCTGTGCATTACAGGACTTTTGACTTCATCCATTCTTGATGCTGAGCCTTTCCATTGACTTAAATTCTACTTTATCACATCTGTTCTAATTTAAAAAAATATCTGTATTTTCAGGTTGCTCATCTCCGTGCTCACGTGTTGATCCACACGGGTGAGAAGCCATATCCGTGTGAGATCTGTGGAACACGCTTCCGTCACCTGCAAACTTTAAAGAGCCACCTGCGCATTCACACAGGAGAAAAACCCTACCATGCAAGTCTAAAAATATGTATTCACTATATATGAATTAATCATATCTCACACTCCAGTAAAATATCTTACTGTGATCTTCTGTGCTTTTTAGTGTGAGAAATGCAACTTGCACTTCCGCCACAAGAGTCAGCTACGGTTGCATCTTCGACAGAAGCATGGAGCCATCACTAACACAAAGATCCAATACCGCATGTCAACGGCGGACATGCCCACCGACTTGACGAAGGCTTGCTGAGCTGAAACAAGGAAACAGTATTTAACAAAGGCAATCTTGACCTTGGCATTTAAAAACCCCAACTTGTACAATCATCCAAAATTGTAGTGCCACACTGTGTTCATTAGAAAATTTAAATTGGCTGTGTATGCCATTCTAAACGGGTTTCCACTACATGTGAACGTAGAGCCACATATGGCATCTTAAGTCACTTTATTGTTTCTATATAGATATATAAATATATATATATGTATGTTGGGAGTGTTTCTAAGCTTTGAAGGTACGTATATAAAGCTTTATTTTGTTGAAGGCTGGAATGTAAACAATCTGTTTTTTGAAAATACAGTATTTTATATTAGAGAACTTACTTTTCTGAAAGTATTGAAAATTTTGATTGATGGGTGGTACATATATTTTAAGATAACAGAATTTCCGGCTGTATAGAGTTGTCTACATTTTTATGTAGATGTACGTACTGTACATGTTGCATCATGTCGAGTTGCCATACTGATGTGAAAGGAAAAAGTCAACATGACATTGTAATAGGTTTTTGTCTAAAACCATCAGATGACTGCTGCTGTCTGAGGATATGCATGAGGAACTCTCTCTAACTGTTGTCAGCCTACATGAAGTGGGCAACTGCATAAATATTGTGACATATTGTGTAATTATATTGTGGGATTGCTCTCTGCTGGCAGAGCCAATCTACGACTTTGGTGTTGAAATGCATTTCAAGGTACTGCTTTGGTATGACCAAGAAAATATTTTGCTTCAGATGTATTTGTATAGGTGTGAATTTTGTTTAAACTGTTAATTTGTTTATCATAAGTGAAGGTTTACAGTTTTGGTCATTGTTCTAGAACCTACAGTAAAGTTGTGTACGTGTCAAGGTTTTTGTTTGTACATACACTGTGTATTCAATGTGCCTTTCTCTATGGTGACTGAATTCCTCTCCGTTCAGTTCTATTAAGGTACAACTCGAGGACACTGCGTGTCCTGTGTCCCTCTGTACGAGTGTGTGTGTGTGTATTTTTAAATGCTTGTCACCAACTTTGAAACATGCAAATTCATCATTGTAAATCTTCAGGAGTTGCTTTTGAATTGGGCTTTTTTTTAAAAACTGCATTAAAATAATTGTACGTTATAGATGTATGAATGTAAAATAAAGGTATTGATTTCTATGTATTAACACCTGTGTGGACTCATTCATGGTGATATTTTGAACCCCACTGGATATTAAAACGCAAGTTATAGACATGGTTTTGAAACATGTTCTAAGGATTAAAAACACCTACCAAAAATATAATACACTATTACTAAGAAGACAATGCAACTGTGTAAAGCTTGTTTTTACTACTCCAGGGACTCGACACTTACAGACCAGACATAAAATCAGTATTTACAAAACACTTGTAATTATCATCAGAAATATGGCACAATTCCCCTTCACATTTTTTAACTTTACGTACTATGATTCTTCAGAAATGCCGTACACACTTGAGTACAATTATCTGCAAACCTCTGAATGAACAGAGGATACACTAGAGGATATTTAAGTTAGCTTAGTCTCAACAACACCTGGCTGGAAGCAAACAAGAAAATGAAACGTGGTAACAGTGAAATTCCAAGTTGAAACAGTTGTAGACCTACTGTTGCATTAGCACTGCAAAACTGTCTAAATTCAGATTAAACTCAATGATTATCAACTTTGCTAACATACTTAATCAGTTCTTTGCTTGTCTGACATTCAAAGAGCAAAGGAAACATAAAAATGATCGCAAAAATAGCCTACATAAGGACTAAAATATTACTTTGCATTTCTGAAGTTGTGGAAATTGCTGTTAAATCTGTTGCATCAAGACGACTAATGCTTGCTGCAACAGTACTACCTGCTACTAATTACATGCAACAAAATTAACTCCTTCTATTCAGGTCTGTTTCTCACATGTATTTCAATTTTCTACTGTCTCCATCATATCCACAAACACTGTATTTATGTAGCTAGGACACACCATCCACAACGAGACCTTGGCATTTTAATCTTTATTTCCCATGAATGAAATTGTTACAAAAGATAATTTACTCA
This sequence comes from Pseudamia nigra, assembly GCA_029823295.1. NCBI lineage: Eukaryota > Metazoa > Chordata > Actinopteri > Kurtiformes > Apogonidae > Pseudamia > Pseudamia nigra. Next base: position 16,238 of record JAQQAE010001123.1, read on the forward strand.
GTTTCCTTTTTAAACAGTTAAAACTAAACTGACAAAAAGACATACTTGATGTAAAAATAATCAAAATACATTGATTGAAGCATAAATAATTTTATTTCCACTCCTGCATTAAAAAAAAAAAAAAGTCATCTTTTGTAAGGGTAAGCGACAGTGCCTGCTTTGTGCAACATAAACATGAGATTTTTTTACCTCTTCTTGGCTCTGGTGATTCAAAATTAACTTATTTCTGCCATTATTTACTTTCAAACAAAAGAAAAATGTATGAAATGAAGACTTTACAGCCTGTGAGGTAAAGGGGATTTCTAAGATTTACCATTTTGTTCACTAACATCAGGAATGCAGCCAACTGTCGGAGGTATGATGGCCAACACTGCACAGATGTTCACACTGTCATAAACAGAACTTAACTCTGAACTAAAACAATTTATTTTACACAACACCCCCCACCCACCCTGTAGTAAACCCCGTTCTGCAGCTGAATCACTGCTTCTGTTGCATCGCTTCTTTTCGTGCAGCGTCTTGCAGCAGCTGAGTGTCCACTTCGTCTGCAGGCAGCTGAACGTACCGCACGACCGATCCACGGATGAAACAATTTTTCACGGACAACTGGAATAAATTCAAACACAAGATAATGCAGTTTATAGTCAACAGCCATTTCAATAAATGGAGGTTCTAAATGAGCTGTAAACAACAGCCCTGTGGAGTAAAATAAAACTAAATAAGTAAATGTGATCTATGTATATTTTACATCATGATATTTAACAGCTATCTGTTTTGATGTACAAAAAAAAAACAACAAAAGCAAGTTTTAATGCTTTGTTTTACTTAATTCCACATCACATTTAACTCAGACTGCATGTGTTTCATTTATTTTCTTTTCATATATTTTTGATGATGTTTTTATGTTTGTGTGTCTTTTATGCAATAATAATCACTTTTGGCAGCTTTTACAACATTTCTCCTTTGTGTTTTTTTGCATTCACTAGTGCATCTTTTTCTAAATACTTTGTTAGTTTGGGCCAAAACGCTGCCTTTAAAGTTGAATAATTTGGCATTTATCAGAAGGACTGTCAATTTCAACTGAGCATGAGAACATTTTTGGCCACATCATCTGGTCCTACTACGACACACAAGCAAACATGATCTGATCACTTAAATCTCAATTTTAAGAACGCACATATAAACATGAATTGTCTATATAGACACTTTCCATTAATTCATCAATCATCTTCTGGTATTGCCAACTTTTAACACTTGGAATATATCACTTTAAAAGCTGAATGGTCACAATATTGGGTATAAGGCTTGGAGGAACCTACCATGTGTGGATATTTCTCTGGATCTGTAACACTGATGTCTGTGAGCTTGATGTTCAGATACTGAAACACACAAACAGCACATTGTGAGGCCAGAGGAAGTCGGACAATTTAAAATCAGTCAGGTTTGATTTACTGCAAAAAAAAAAAAAAAGTCAAATAATGTCTAACCTGATCAACAGAATGAAGTGTCCCACAGATGCTGAAAAAAATAATCGCAGAAAATATGCAGAGGTTAGTTTGTTTTTTCCACATTATTTACATTAGCACCAAGGCTTTATTTCAAATATGACAAAGACGAGACAGTAACAGAGTGGTTAAATAATCAATAACAACTGTTAATATAAAAAAATAAATAAAATATTGCAGATCTAGGTTTTTCCCCATAAACAGTGGTGGACTCTTTTACATAAATGAAATCAAATTAGCTACAGATACAAAACATCTTACAACAATGGTTAGGGGCTCAAAGCAAGCATTGCCATATTTAGCTTTGTTACATTTCTGTTCATTACATTTGCATTTCTGTAGAGTACTGTGGGTGTGTCAGTATGAAACAGATTTGTTTGTTGTTTGTGTGTAAAAGGTCAGCTAGGGACACAGGTTCAAAAATAGCAACAGCTAAAAACTCTGCAATAAATCAGTTCAATGTCCCATGTTAAGCTGTATGATCCATGACAAATAACTAAATAAATTCATTCTAAGATCATATTTTTGCATGACTAACTTGAGTTATGAGTGAGTCCAGTTACCCCTTATATGGTAAAAACACTTTTTTATAGGTCGAATTACAAGATGCCTTTATGTTCAGTTTTACTTTCTGTCTAGCACACGTTTACCATATTTTCCAAATTACACATCGCGGTTTTTTGCATAGTCTGGCTAGGGAGCGACAAATACACCGGAGCGACTTGTATATTAATAATTTCGAGTATAGGGTGTTTGTCACACTGACAGCCGCTAGAGGTCGCTCTAGGCTTGTGTACCTTCATCTGCTGCATCTGTATTGCTGACAATTTAAAATGTAGACATTACCGGTAACAACCATACCTGCCATCAGCTTAACACCGAACGTGTCAGTGCCCTCACTTACCCGGTGAGGCGAGTCGCGAGCTCTCGCTTCTGGCATCAAGCGCGCGGCCGCACGCATGACGTGCATTCCCTGAACAAATGCGACATGTTCTCCAAAGCGACTAATACATGTTTTTTTCTTCTCCATTATGCATTTTTTTGGCTCGTGCGACTAACACTCTGGTGCGACATTTCACCCGGAAAATACGGTATATTCCTCTGTAGTTAGCCCTGCTGCAGTACCTTCCATATTTTGTGTACTTCCTGCAATTTCATGTCAATAAAGTATTTTTATGGGATTGGCAACATTCCTGGCATAACCTCCTTTCATAACCTCACTAATAAAATACTCTTACTGCAGTAGTGTATTTAAATGCAACTTTGAAGTACGGTGCTAGTACTTGCTTTGAGTATTTCCTTTTTAGTCCAATTTTATACCATCTATATTATGACCAGTTTGAGGGAAATATTGTTCTAGTTGCTTTCAGTTTAGAAATTTCATCCACTCCTTTCAAGTGTAAACCAGACACCTCAAAATGTGTTGAAAAATAATGTTTGCAATAACCAAAGACAGTCTGAAATCCTGCGATTAATTCTTCTAAATCTGCTAGGAAAGGAAAGTGACAACAAACCTAGTTTTCTGAGCTCATGTGAAGGCATTGAAATACTGTATATGTTCTCGTACGACAGTAACGCTACAAAATGTTCTTACGGAATATGATGCATCAGTTTATATTAAACTCTACAACAGTATGAAATAGTTCAAACGAGCTCAAACATGTGCAGCACTGAAATTCAATATGCATATTAATACATACTAAAATGAACCCATAAAGATCAGAACAGACTGACAAAGACCATTTTGCAGCAGTGACTATGAAGTATGTACATACCTTAAATGTATTTTGCTGAAAGTACCCGTGTAGCTTTAATTTTGGCTCTGAATACTGACATTTTGCTTTTAGTGGCATATTCTACTTTTAGGCGTGATATTGGTACTTTTCTTTCCCATCACTGTCACTAGCGGCCACCATTCACCTACTCTTACACATAATGAGAACAACAAGTCCAAAATATATGAAAAGAACATAAACAAACCTCAGGTCATTTTTGAGCTCCACCACCACATCTTTGCCCACCAGTGACTTGAAAAACGAGTAGAAAAGCTGAAACACAAAACCGTAACGTTCACTGAGCGGCGGTGGCGGGTTAAATCAAACCGCTTGACGAAACACCAACAGTTAACAAACCACACCGCACACAATTAGAACAGGGGTTTCTGAGTTATTCCCACGCGTGATTTCACATGGAAGTGCAACAACAGCGGAGAAATAACAAAGAAATCCGCGAATCGACACGGATTTCTTACCATTTTGCTCCTTGCGCGAGTTCGTCTAGTGTTGATGACGTAGCACACTGCATAATATTCCCGCGACAGTTGCAGAGCAGTGCCACGTGAGGGCGCCAAAGCTCCGTGTGTTGACAGGCGTAAACATGGCGCAGACATGGTGCAAACAAGCGGCTTTTAAAACATTATCAAAGAAGATCGAAACATACAGCGTTGGAAATAATTATTGTCCTGTAACAGTTATAAAAAGTCAACACTGGCCCTTACATTAATGATGTCAACTTTTTTTTTGTCTAAATGTGATGCAAAAAATCTTCTAAAAAACACATGAGATGTTTGTTTACACATTTAATAAAGGAATAATAAATATTTAAATGAATGATAACAAAAACACAGTCTTCTTACTACTGCAAACAAGCTGTTCACACACAGGCACAATTTAAAAAAAGAAATGAGTTTTTTTTATATGTTGTATATTTCAACAGCACTTTCCACCCCAGAAAACTTAGTTTTGAGCTGTAATCTTAGTTCATTTTAGCTCAATAATGAAACAAAGGGACCTTAGTTGAATGTTGACTCATACTTACTGGAAGATCAGCCCAAAGGGAGAAAAGTCTGAAAACACGGGCAAAATCTTCTGAAAAAATGAATTAAAACAAAAATCCTGTTACTTGACTTCTTGTCCCAGAATATTTTCTGACAATGTCCTGTTTGAATCAATCAATTCACTAGCTTTAAATCTCATGTAGGCAACTGTAAAGTTTATTCCGATCCATATTGCGAAGCAGTATGTAGTTCTTTAACATAACAGCAGATGGAAGCAAATATATTGCACGTAATTTAGGTCCCTATTTATTAACTCCATTCTTTTATCTCTTTGTCTTTATACCCTGACTGATGGAGCCTTAAGTATTTTTTATGTATTTTTATTTTTTTCATGTTTATAGTCAGCTTCATGTGTGCCTGTGTTTGTGTTTATGTTGATTGTAAATGTGGCTTATAAATATGGATGTCACCAGACTGCAAAACAAATCTACCTACTGGTACAAATAAAGTAACCTGAACCTGAACCTGATAACCATGTGAAAGTACCTGTATGTTTACACTTTTCTGCATCAATACATGTATTGGCTATTTTACAACAAAGATATTGACACAAGATATGGCTGTCAAAACGCATCGCAGTTTAGTTGCTGGTGATTTATTGTACACATTTAAAGCAAACAGTTAACACTGTGTGGTAAAAATTCAACAGCTACTGTATAGTGTAAAACTTTCAAATAATATAATAACCTCATTTAAAAGCTGAGTTCAAATTCAAACCTGTATTATAAGTAAGTTTAGCACAGATGTGTGTACTCTTTAATGCAATTATATATCAACTGATGCACTGTGAAAGAGGTGCTGAGTTGCAAAGCCTTCATGTTTCCTTATATGAAGATTCACTTTGCTGACAGGTCTCATCATATGGGACGATCCACTTTCCAAACTCAGGATGCACTGAAGAAACACAAAGCAGCATCATATGAACTTCATTCTTAAGGAATTTGACACAAATCTGCAGAATTAGACACTTCCTTACTGTCGTTGTGAAGTTTGTGGTTGACTTGGCCTTGGTGGTGGTCTAAGCTTTATGGGAAGTTCAGAAGTGTCTCTGTAGTCTCTGGGTTTGGGGGCCTGGGGCTCTGCCAGAACCTGTCTGGACTTAGCGGGTAAACGGGGCCGATTGTTTGCCATCCCACCTTCAGAGCGCGAGGGCATCACTGGTTTCTTATGCATTGTGGGATGGGAGGTGATGGGGTTTGGAAGTTGGGGTTTAGTCTCGGAGCAGGTGAAGGATCGGTTACGAGGGGTGGGCACCGGGGGCCGCTCCGGCTCTCCTTCTGCTGTCTTGGAGGATGAAAACAGGAGATCTGGAGGTGTGAGGTGGTCCTTTTGCTGACCATGTGACTTCCCCATCAATCCATACAGGGGATTGTCAAACATCTCAGACACTTTTTCATCCTCACTACAACAACACGAATGAAGTTAGTCAAGGATTGTCTCACTGTTCAACACTTCGGCGATTATGATTGGCACTATAAAAATGAAGATTGAATTGAATTGAATTGATCAGATGTTCATGATCATGTCGCATACTCACCCTGGACTAAAAGATTTTCCTGTTGTATTGCATGTGCCCACATCAAAACAGCTTTTCTTTGCGGAGTCTTTTCCGGTATGTGGAAGACTTCTCGGTGGCATGCTGTAACTCCAGCCTTTATCTATCACATTCCCACTTTTGTAGGACACTCCCATATAACTGGGGTTTGAAATGTCATGTGCTTGTGCGACAGAAAACCTGTCAACCCGAAGAAAGCACACAAATCACAGCAATGTCTGGTTAGAGGGACTGATTAGCCAGTGCACACAGCATTCAGTTTTAACACCACTTATGGTCAGAAACAACATGTACAATAATTATAAAGCATTTTAAGGTTCAGTAAGATTTGTATATGCTTTTACTCCTACATTGAGTTTGTGTTGGACTTTTTTTACAGAACTTTGTTAATTCCATTCAAAAAATAATGACTGTTTTGTTTTCATCCACGAGGTGTGTAGACACATTTCTGTTTGTTACTGAGATCTGTTTTCATCAGTGACTATGCTTAGATGCACCAAGTATTCTGACTTTCCCATTATTTTGCAAAGAATAAGTGTCATACTAATCTTTTTTTAGCCAATGCGAGTCAGTATTTTATTCCTTCAAACATTCGTCTTGAAATGGCCTGTTTTTCAATATTTGCATGTTTTGAAAAATCCCCTGGTACCCTGTTGGATACAGTCTAAAAGTAGTCATGTTTCTCCCTGAGTCAAAAAGCGTCCATTTCTAACAGAGAGAATGTTTCAATTGACCTAAACCTGCTAATGAGACAATTTTCCAAATGTGCTGCATATATGTACAAATAATCCCCCTTAAGCCAGAATATTAAAAGCATATCCCACATGGCTTATTTTTGAAACGTTTCATTGAGAATATCTAACTGGAAAATGCTGAATATGCTGTTTATACATCTGTTAAATTCCGAATATCATCATATTCAGAATGTGTGCTGTAAATATAGTCAGCATCTGTCTTCTGCACCTTAATTTCTGGCACTGTGATCAGAGCATTTTGTTTAGCTTTTATCTAACACTGTTCTTGTAAGAATCATGCATTGACCAGTAATTATATATTAGTAACAGTTTTACTTTACACATGATCCATGAAGATGCTGATACAGAAAATTTAAACTGAACATGTATGTTGGAGTTCCCCAAAAATATCACAGATCATATTTTCACAGGGGTTTTTCAAAGTTCACAGAGTTTAACCACAGACTGAAAGGATGGCTTACTTGTTAAAGTCACTGCCTTTGCCTTTTGAAACGACAGGGTCGTCCTTTTCAACTTTGATGAAATCTGAATAAAGAATAAAATAAGAGTAACTTAGGTAAATGTGTTCAGGTCAATATTTTGCCGTCCTGGATCCAAAATGAGGATGTCCATATGATTCCTCACCATACAATTTCTCAGTGGGTTTGCCCTCAGAGGTGTGTAACTGGATACCGCCGGTCAGGGTACCTGTCTTTTCTCCGTGGTGAGTCAGTGTGATCTGAAACTCTGTGTAGCAGAACTGAGCAGCTCTCAGTGCCACACACCCTTCCCCTTAAAAACATGAGCAACATCTCTGTGAGCGGAGCACAACAGGCACACATTATAAACTGTAGTTACAAAAAGTTACCATATGACTCGTCACAGTCTGTGGATTTGACACAGATGAGGATGTGCTGGTCCAGAAGGTACTCCGGGTCAGAGATAATTGGGGTGAGCTTAAATAGACAGAGTAGCAAATGAGTGATTTTGTTAGGATATAAGTCAACATCTACACTAAAAAAATACATCGTCATCTTTACCTGAACTTGATTTCCAAACCGGACCTTTATAGAGCCGTCTGCATGCTCTGCGTTTTCTCCCTCCTGTGTCTTGACCGTCTCTGTTGGTAATTAGAGGAGCTGTTGTTTAAATTAATAGGGATTTCCAAAAACCTCTCAGTTTATCTAAGCAATGCGCAGGATTTAATGGCATCTGGTGGTGAAGTCGGAAACTGCAACCAACTCTATATCCCTGATTTCATTCTCCCGTTAAAGGAGATGGGAGAATATACAAGAGGCGTTAATAATACTGAAAATGCTAAAATTGGTAAAGTCCCTTGTTTGAGTTATTGTTTCACTTGTACTTCACGTGACACTCTGCAGATATAAACCATCTCACTCCATGTCAAGGAACACATAATGTTATTTTTAGGTATGTACTGTAGTTATTACATAACATCTATGCAATTAAGTCCTTCTGACCCTTTAATGCAGTTTACATAAAACCATGTGATATGAAACCTACTCTCCAAACAGCTGGAATAAAACTCAATGAAGAACTTTGTCTTTGATTTGGTCAACAGCATGGCCACACAGTTCATAATCTGTATCCCGCCTTGAGGTGCACTGCCTGGATCTGAAAAAAGAAAATAATAAAATGACACCCTTCTGCAATTCTGTAGCAGAGATCACGTTTGAAGATGCAGGTGGTGATCATACCTTGCTTGGACACATATTGAGATGCCACTCCAACTTCAAATGAGGCAAATACAGGTGAGTGGTCACTTGTCATGATGTCATTAGTGCAGCCTGAGTGTGAAACATTAGAAGAAGTCGGTCTTTATTGTAGTAATGACTTATTTCAATTACCAGCATATCATATCAATTTCAAAACAATACATTAACAAGACTAACAAATAAATAAATAAATGAAGAAATAACAACTATTTTTTTCTATTTTGATGTGAACATTTTCCTGTGTCTTCATGTATAAATATGCTGATAGATGCCATGAGGTTCCCATTGTTAATTCACAACACAGTCTAAGAATGTTCATATTCCATACTATTGGACTTATTCAATAAAGTTTAGAGGAGCATGTCTTTCCAACAATCTCCACTCATCTCTCTGGTCTACATCTGCTTTACCCTCATTGAAGTAACATTGGAAGTGGTCATATTGTATGTTATTTTCAGTTACTTATATATTTCCTTTAAGTCCTATTTGAGGTTTGTATATTTCTCTCTTTTATAATTAACTTTCTGTAGGGGAGTTATTTATTGACTTGTGTTTGTGTGAACTTATTTAATTTCTTATAATTTTCTAACACATGACGTGCCAAACACAGCACTGTAATACAAGATTGAAAGTTTCAAAGTGTGAAATTTAGTGACATGACCTTCATGTCACCCTGCTGTAATTTGGACACGCTGGTATTGGTTTTTAGCTAAGAGGATATTAGGTTCAGCTAATATTTGCAGTGTATGGTCCAGCTTCATAAGTCCTGTTTTCAGATTTTAAATATATGAATACAATTATTATAAATTTATATTTTTGCAGTTAAATTCTGCTAAATCTTACATACATCAACTGTGGCTAAAAATGCAGGCGCTGAAATAAGTAGAAAAAATATGAGAGTTACAGACTTAAGAGAGAGACTTATTTACAAATCACACATTTAACTACTGGTTTGAAAACATCTCTGACCAAATCTACCCCATTATCGTCTATGTTACGTGTGCTGAGACCACAAAATTATTGTTTTTTTTCTCTTATGATTTGAGTTACAATATACATAAAGTATATTTCGGCAGTGACATATAACTATCAAGCATAGCAGCTTTAAATGGCAAAATAAAAACATTGACCAGTGAGTTAACAAGCAATACAAGATTAGTATCTGCTGTCAGGTGGCTTTAAAGCATAAAATTAAATATTTCCAGTAGATATACTCACCATATGCCTGGCAGGCAACGTGAACCAGAGGATATGACTTTCTCAAGATTCGATCACACCACGAGGGCAAGTTGTACTTTGTCTAAAAGGTAACACAGCTTTTAGAAACTTTACTGTAAAGCATTTTAAATGTTAAAAAGCAGCTAAAATACAGGATGCGGTCTATCATGACTGCATGCTGACCCATGACTTCTTCGTGTTTCTTTACAGTCTGATACTAAACATGGCTAGTGATGATCCAGATCAATTCACGACATCAAAATGCTCAAGGCCTCTTTGTATGAAATGGAATGTGTAGGTCTGTTGGATCATAAATTCATATAAGCCACAACATAGAAACTAATGGATTTTTTTCATGATAGGTTCTTTAAATCAAAGCATATTGAAAGATGGGTAAAGTTCAATGCTGCAGTGGTCTTTTGTGTTTCAGCCCCACAGGACAAAAGACATGTGACCGAACATAAGCTCACCCCTGTGGCCTTGGCTTTTGTGTAGGCATACTTCTCTCGCGTGTCTCTCTCAAAGCGATACGTTGGTGCAAATGTAATTTCCTCCTCATCTACAATCAGAAGAAAATTACAAAGAAAAGGAAGCAAGGGGTTTGTGAAATCAGGGTAAGGCTCATTTATCACGGTCTAGTCTGTTGATCAGTATGCAGAGGACATTTCACTGTGTGCTCACCGAAATGCAAAAAGACCTTTCCATCATTCCTCTCCATGTTGAGCTGGTCTTTACAGAGGAGTTCCTGGTACTGCTGCTGCTTGATCTTTGTCACCATGTACTCAGCTTCCTGTGAAGGGAAACAGTGCAAAGCACAGACTTTCCTGCATAAAATTGTTCACAGCTGAGAGTTCAAACACCTGAGATCCAGCAGCTGCTTCAGGCAACACTCACTGAGCTCAGATTTTATTCAAACTTGAGGACTTGTAACAATAAAATGAAGCTTGGGATTTTTTGTTTGTTATGACATTTTCTTTGTTTCTTTCTTGTATCCCTCCTTCTTTCCCAACATCCTTCCTTACTGCCGTCCCATCCTTCCATGCTTCCCTACTTTCTTCCCAGTCTTCTTACCTTTCTTTATTTTTCTTTCTTTGTTTGTTTCTCTTTCTTTCTTCCTTTGTTCCTTTCCTCCCACTGTACATTTTTCCCTCCTTATTCTGTTTTTTCTTTTTCCTTCCTTTCCTTTGATTTTCATTCCTTCGCTCCTTCCTGCCTCCCTCAATCCAATCCTTCCATCCTTCCTTCCCTCTCTCCATGCCTCCATCCCTTACTTACTTCCGGGCTTCTCAACTTTTTTCCCTATTTCCTTCCTTCCTTCCTTCCTTTCTTTCTTTCTTTCTTTCTTTCTTCAGTGACCACTTACTGTAGACAGGAATTCAACTCTGTAGTTCAGGTCTCC
>JAQQAE010001124.1:0-27211 GCA_029823295.1 Pseudamia nigra
AGTCATAAGCCAAGGTAAGAATACATTTTAAATCATTTTTAGAACTAATTTCATGCATTCTGTTTCAGATAATTAATGTAACTTCCTCTTCAAATTATAGTAACAATGAATAAATGTGCACGTAGTGTGTAATACATACTTTATATGGGAGTTTGTCATGGGTCCAGAACAGATTAATTGGTTTTACATGCATTCCTATGGAAAAAGTCCATTCGGATACCGAACGTGACGCTGGAACGGATTAAACTCGTTGTCCGAGGTACCACTGTATTTGCAAAGGGATGCCCACATGTCAGGTGTCCAGACACTGTTGTCCATAGAGTGTCTGTCCCTTCACTTATTAAAATTTAAAAAGGAGCCCTTCAGAATTAAACATACAAAACATAAATGAACAAACATGACTTAAGATGTATCTATATATAGTAGACAAAACACATCAAACAAATAATTTTAATTCTGCGCAGTAATATAGTACATAAAAGCTTACTGTAAAAAACGTTGTGTCTCAGTTGCATGGATCATCCAAACGACTGCCTCTGTGTTGGAATCTCACCCGCCTTTATCTTCCACTAGCAGGTTTGAATGTAGCAAAACCAAAAAACTTTAACTGTGTATTAACCTGTTGTTATTTGTATACATAATTTAAAACCCAGTTCTCACTATAATATCATTTGTTGTCAGTATTATAGCAGTTAGCTATGAGGCCAGGGCACACGGGGTCACCAGGAACATGTGGGTCGATGATGCAAAGACACTGTGCTCAGATCTCCAGGTGGCACGAGTACGAGAGTCTCATGGCAAGGCAGATTTAACACAGTAAGCCATGATCTACTTCCTAGGATTGTTCCACCTCCTGTGTTTGAGAAACACTTCATAATAACCTATTTGTTTAGTTACAGGGAGGCGAGTGTGGAGGTAATTGAGGTGATGTCACGGTTTGCTGTGATTGAGAGGGCTAGCATTGATGAGGCCTACATGGATCTTACTGCTGCAGTCCAGGAGCGACTCAAAGACTTGACCAACAAAGACATAGAGCCTGAACTGCTGAAGACAACCTACATCCAGGGTTATCCACAAAATCCTCATGAACAGGATGCATCAGCAGAGGAGTGTCCCTCAGATAAAGGTACAGCGGGTCATAGTATAATAAATCCTAAAGCCGACTGACACAGTGAATAATTGTATCAGTTGTATCAAGTAGTAAATTAGTCAGCAATTTGACTTGAATGTAACCCATAAATATAGGGACGACTTTAATAGCACAGTCTCAAAAAAATTATTCCTTAACTAATTTGTTCCAATCTTTGTCTCTACTGCCCACAGAGGTGTACAGATCTAGAGGTCTTCAGGAGTGGCTGTCATCCTTACCTGTGTCAGGGCAGCAGAGCTCTGCAGAGCTGCAGCTGACTGTCGGGGCACTGATTGTTGAAGAAATGAGAGCAGCTGTAGAAAAACACACCGGCTTCCGCTGTTCAGCAGGAATTTCGCATAACAAGGTCTTTGATCGCTGTATTCTTATGGTATACAGTATTCATAACTGGTGCATAATATTCTTGTTATGCTAATTGCTTATTTGTTATTTCTAGGTTCTGGCAAAACTAGCCTGCGGTCTAAACAAACCTAATCGACAAACTATTTTGCCTTTGGACTCAGTAACAGAACTGTTCAACTCTCTGCCCATCAGTAAAATGTAAGTTCAAAGTATTTCTTTATTTTCAAGCATGTGTTTATTTATGCATTTTCACCACATAATGTCCACCCACTGGCGTTGGTTGACTCTAACTCTCATGTTACTCATTTTGCCTGTGCAGCCGTAACCTTGGGGGAAAGCTGGGGGCCTCTATCACAGAAACCCTGAAAATAGAGAATATGGGAGAACTCACTGGCTTCTCTCAGGCTCAGCTGGGACAGCACTTTGGTGAAAAAACAGGGTGAGGCATAGTATTCGTATAAAAGTGACAAAACTGGCTTGTCAGTGTGTTTGATGCAACATGGCCATATTTCTCTTAAGTTACAAATCTATTGTCAACTAAAGCCATTTCCATTCATAATGCATAAATACTTTTCTTATAACCAGCTTAACCTACAAATTTTGAAACAATTTAATCTCATTAACATTACATATACACTGCCTGTCAAAGGTTTGGGCACGCCTTCTACTGTGGTGGAGAATGTTTGGAAAGGTATATACAGAGTGAATAGCCCTATTAGTGGTACTACAATTACTGCACAAATTCATACTATGGCAAAAAACTGTTAAAGACAACAGACAGTCCACGTTAAGGAAGTTAGGTCAGTCAACCTGAAAAATCTCAAGTTGAATGTGTCCCCAAACGCAGTCGTCAAAACCATCAAACGTTATACTGAAACTGCCTCTCATGAGGACTGTCCCAGGAAAGAAAGACAGAAGTGTAAGACAAAGTGTTACCCCTCTGATGAGACTGCAAATCTGTCTCTGAAGCTAAATGTTCTACTTTGGACAGTGCAAAATAGAAAACGCGATCTGGGTTGTTTTGCACTTTTTTGTTTACTACTTGATTCCATATGTGTTCTTTCAAAGTTTGGATGTTTTCAGTATTAATGTACAATGTTGAAAATAGTAAATAAACACTGCTGAAGGAGAAGATGTGTCCAAACTTTTAAACTGTAGAGTACATGTACTATAAGCTGCATTTATAAATAAATGTCACTGTTCAGGCAGTGGCTGTATGACTTGTGTCGTGGGATTGAGTTTGAAGCTGTGAAACCCAGGCAGCTGCCAAAGTCCATCGGCTGCAGTAAAAACTTTCCGGGGAAGACATCACTGGCTGCAAAGGAGCAGGTACTGGCATCAGTCAGTGTTTTAGTGTCATAGTTATATAGCTGAATGTGGAGTTCAATTATTCTCTGTGTAGGTACAATACTGGCTTCATCAACTGGCTCTTGAACTGGAGGAGAGACTGACTAAGGACAGAGAAGTGGTGAGAGCAGGCTTTAATTCCTCTATTAATTAGTACTGTTACTATCTACTGTATGTTCTGCTCTGGGTTTAACTTTAATTTCTCACTTTTGTACAGAATGGGCGGGTGGCTAAGTTGCTGACAGTCGGAGTTCGTCAACTTGGAGACAAAAGGCCGAACAGCTTTTCTCGCTGTTGTGCATTAGTGCGCTATGAAGCCACCAAAATTGCCAGTGACAGCTTTGCTATTATTAAGAGTCTCAACACTGCAGGAAATCAGCAAGCAACATGGTACGAAGATACAGTCATACAGGTGAATGTTTAAGTCCTATTTCTAATCCAAAAATGTAATCTGTTGCACTACTTTCTGTCATCAGGAGTCCACCCCTCACTTTGCTTCACTTGTCTGTGAGCAAATTCAGTGATACCTCGGCTGCACAAGGAATTGCTGGATTTCTTTCCAGTGACGTCACTTCGACCCAGCGTCTGTTCTCCACCACTCAGTCCTTGACCCAACCTCCTCCATTGAAAAATGATTCCACCTGCAGGAAACCTGGCACCATTCAGTCCTTCTTTCAAAAGGCAGCTGACAAACAAAAACAGAAAGTTACAGCAGATACAGAGGAGGAGGATGAGAACAAAGATGGAGGCTCTGCTCAGCTGCAGATAAATGCCTGTCCTTCCTTTGGGCTTGGTTCAGAAAGCCCCCAACCTGGCATCTCTTCTTTCTTTCTTAAAAAAAGTGCTGAAGGAAGTTTACAAACCCCAGCCACTAATCATCGCAAGTCAGGAGGAATTGACAGTCATGATCCAGTCCTTAAAGCAGACTCTGAACAACCTGTTTCTCTTACATCATATTCTAAGACAAACCTTACAAATGGAAAACTAAGCAGTGACCTAGCATCTCACCAAAAGACCAGTGATGGTTCGAAGAATGAGCTGAGGAATGTGGATCAGACGCAAGATTCAGAATCCCCCTCCACCAGTGCTTCCGTTGTTCAGTCCAGTGAAGACCTGTTGCGCTGTGAACGCTGTAGTCAGGAAGTACTGGTTTGGGAAATGCCTGAACACACGGACTATCACTTTGCCCTGGATCTTCAGAAGTCACTTTCTTCATCCTTCAGCTCCTCTGCCACCTCGTCTTCATCTTCTGCATCTCTAACTTGCGTCAGAGCCAGAGCAGCAGTCACCGCCCAGTCATCACATGGTAAAACAAAAAGCAAAAGCCAAACAGGACCTGCACCAAAACGCCAGCGCTCACAAGGTGGAAGTACAGGTACTTTGGACTCCTTTTTCAAAAGAAACTAAAGAGCTGCTGTACAGCCAAAAAAATAAGTGCACATTTGTGCTTATAAATTATATGAATCATAGTCTTGCATTTTAATTGTAATTACAAAGATTTTTTTGTATGACATTTGCACATTGAAAGAATGTAATATAATAAGGTCTGTTTTGGCTATTTTAAAACATTTCTGTAAGAATAAAAGAAACTTATATTTAAAACCTGTAGTTATTAAGTACTTTAAAGACAGAAATTCCAGATATAATCAGCTTTTAATACTTTACAGCTCTGGATAAAAAATAAAGCGACCAATGCTACATTTTTTTTCTGAAATCAGCATCTCTGCATGTATGACAGGCATTCTATTCCAGTAGCTGTTGAATTCCAACACAAGCGCAACCCATTCTACTGAATGAGGTACTGATTAGATGATGAACTGAACCAAATCTTATTTAATGAGGAAGAGTAAGCAAATCAGGATTATTCCACCAAATATAGACTTTGGGACTCTTCCCAAGTTAAAATATTATTGTGTTGTGAAATTAATGAATATGTACTTGTTTTCTTTACATTATTTGGGGTCTGTAAACACTGCATTTTTGTGTTTATCACATTCTGCAAATAAAGGCTCTAAATGTCATTTTATTTGGGACTAATGTTGGCAGTAGTTTAGAAACCAAAACAAATGTTCATTTTACCCGAACATATGCCTATAAATAGTAAAATAAGAGAATATGATAATTTTGCAGTGGTCTCTTAATTTTTTTCCATAGCTGTATACCTTTTGTATGTATGCTGACTTGCCACCAGATGTCACCAGTGTGCTGAATTTGTTTTTTATTTCCAACAAATGTACAAAATCAAACAAGGATATTTTCTTAAATCAACAAGGGTTATAAATGTGGAGTATAACCAAATGCAGAACTTGTGGAATTTGATTTTATTTGTTGATGTTATGGGAACACTCATCCTCCCTTATAATCTGACCAGTACAGTACATCGGCCCCTCAAGCGATGATTTCTCATAAACTCTTCTATAGTTATCACTATTAGATGGTGCTCTTATCGCCAACTTCAGCAACTGGATCTTAAAATGCTACTTCTGGAAATAAATGTTTTTTTCCATAGAGATCAAAAAAGTTTGATTTTTGCATAAAACGAAGAGCCACATCAGGCTTTTACTGAGCAAAAATCACATGACAACTGCATCACAATCATTTTGAAACATGATTTGATGCTTTCAGTATGGAACCTATTTTGTGCTTTCCTTTTGTTGTTAAATAAAACAAGTCACTCCAAATGCATACGAAGTAAATGTTTTATTCTAAAACAGAGTCATGCATTAATTGGATCTGTACATAAATATTGCATTTCACCCAAATGATCATATTACACTTTCAATTAAAAGGAAAACAGATCTTAAACCTGCAGTTTCAAAAAAGTGAAAATGTGTCTTAAGTTGTTAAGAAGACATCTTAACAGTGAAAAACATGTCTGACTTAAGGTGTAAAATCTGAAACCACTATAAACTTATAAAATACTATTCAGATGCTCAAAAATCAAACTTAAACATCTGATATAGAACTCTTCCTATAGGTTATAAAACATTTTGGTTGAAATGCATTCATAGTTTTACCCTCAATCAGTGTGTGCAAACTGCAACAACATGGGTCCAACACAACATTTCACTTGTCTTCCTTGTAAAGCTGTCAATGGGAAACATAAATGAAGTAAATATGCAATAACAAAGAACAGTTAAGGCCAACAGCAACCTTGAGCAACAGAAGCAATTAACATTCTTTGTTAAAGTTGCCTTATAAATATCAAAAGCTGTTTTGAGGCTTAGCACCAGCTAAGTTGTAGGACTCTGATGTAATGGAAGACTACTAAATAGTAGCTCGATTAGGCACTGTTAAACCCATTCAGAGTTTGTGACATCAGTAACTTTAGTGACAAGATAACAACAGGTAACCCACAGATAATTGCTTTTGAACAGAGCTACAAGAAGGCAGCTTTACATACATACTGTATAATGCACAATCAAAAATATTTCTTTGGGAGAATCCTAACCCCACACATCCCCAAATCAGGAACAGAAGCCTCCACTGGACTATTTCTGTGAGAGTGGAATGCTGTCTAAGCACTGTAATCTACACTGACCTGAGTAACTAAAGCACTTTGAAAGTTAGGCAGGAGCATAAAGTGTCCCACTGCGCTAGCTTGAGGCATTTGTGAACCATAAACAAAACGCTCACAGATAAATGTGATGTAATAAAATCAGTTACAAGGTAATTGCCAGTGTGAGTTATCCAAGTAGACTGACACACAAACTGGGTAAAGTTCACACACCCCTCAGTGTTCTCCTTTACTTTCATAAAGTGCCTTGTCAGCAACTGTGTCTGAAGCAAGATGATTCAGCTTCAGAGAGTAAAGAAACAAACGATTTGCTAATACCTCACATACTTCAATAGAAAAGGATATAAATTATGTTTGAAAATAGAGTGAGGTCAAAGGCTTATCTTTGTTTCTCAGGCATAATGCTGGTCAACACATACAAGCTGCTGTGAGACGATGACAGCAGTGACAGTGGTGATGAGTGGTGATGCAGGGTAAAGCTCATGTTTTTCATTCTTGCGACTGCTGGGTTTGTAAACAATCGTGTCTGTCAAAGGTGGGTCAAGGTTGACATCAGTGCAAGTGGCTGCGTGTGCTTCTTAAAGTGTTTTAGGAGTGCATATAGTTGTAAACTTTTGTGTGCTGCACGTTTTTGCACTCGATTCCATTTTAGTTGTTCCTTAAGTGCATCCCATCTCATTATCAGTGACACAAAATAACTCACATTTAAGACCTCAACACCTGAAAGCAAACTAAAGCACTGAACTAAAGTAGTTCAGTGAGAGGCTGAACAGAAAGCATAAGGTGGATGGTGACAACAAGGCTGTGAAAAACAACAGAATGAGTCTGTGCAGAGATGATGATAGTGGCCTTTGGAAAAAGATGTTTATAAAGCACTTCATTTTAAGATGGGATGGGTTTTTGTTGTGTGGTGTAGACTCTGCTCTAAGCGTCATCATCATCACTTTGGGATGATACGTACTGGGCAATCGGTTGCAACTTTGTCACATGTCCAATGCCTTTGGTGACACCCTCTCTGAAGAGCAGCTTAGCTCCCACTTTTAGATATTCTGGGTGCTTAATGAACTTGAAGAGAACTCCGGCCTTCTCTCCTGTTCTCAGCTCCTCCTGTGGTAAAATGAACAGTAGGACTAATGAATATAGGAAACCAAACCTAGGTACACAACATTGCAAAGGTGTAAACATGTTTAGGAATGAGATGTTTTGTTTTAGAACTAACCTTTCCATACACTGTTTCCACAATAGCGGTTTGTCTCACATTGCCGATATGCACAGTAACCTGAAAGCCTTTGTGGAAGGTCTTGGCATGGAAAAGCAGCACAATCTCAGCCTCAAATTTCCAACAGATAGTGGGATCCATCTCTGGACTCACCATCACCATACCCTGAAAAAGGAAGATGCATGAATATTCTGCATACATACTGCATAAAGATTATGTTAGCTTATGAAGTTGCAGCTAAAATTACTGAAATATCAGTAGAAACCTTTATGTTACTTTTCAGTAATTATTTTGGGCTAATTCAGGTCTGTTTTTAATAGGCCACATACAAATAATCATACAAATTACACTGCACTTTTCAAGATTGAAAAAATTACTTTTTAGGTTGAAATTTCCCCAGTGTGGGATAAATAAAGTCTTATCATTAGGAGCAGTGCAACTGTATGACTGTAAGTCTCACCTTGCGTAAAAGTGAGCGGTCAAAGTCACCAAGAGCAAGTGTTGCAGCCTGACCAGCCCTGAGTACCCGGCATGCTGAGCGGTTCCTTTGGATGCTGCCAACAGTCAACTTGTGGAAATGGCCTGCATCTGTAGGCCCAACTACAAGATGATCGCCCTCACGGCAAATACCACTGTACAACCAAACAGGAATATTGTATCAGGCAATGTCCATACTCAACTAAATTTAACTAAAAACCAAGAAGAATTACAACATTATTATTTAAGTTCTTTTATACAGACCAGTCTGTTTTTTCTCACACCTGTCACACCTCCCTCACATGTCTGTGACATCTCATACTTGGTAGTTTTGACTGCTCACTTCCTGCAGTCTTCCTCAGAGTGGTCACGTGATGTTGCTGTGATGTGTTTTGTCAGCTGATTTTTACAGGTTTTGGCGCCGTTTTCCCACTGGTGGAGGTAGGACGACAGCGCCCAAACCTGTGTAAATCAGCTGAAAAAACACGTCACAGTAACATCACGTGACCACTCTGACGAAGACTGCAAGAAGTGAGGAGTCGAAACTGTCAGGTATGAGGAAAAAAAACACACTGGTCTGTATAAAAGAACTTAAATAATAATGTTAGAAGACCAAATGAAACGAATTGGATTAGAATTACAACATACTGACCTGTACAGGGTACCTCCAACAACAGTTCCCACCTCAGGCACTGTGTAGATCTCATCCACCTGTAAGACAATAAGTTCTGTAACTCACCTAAACAACATCTCCATTTACGGCTTCAATAGTGCATGAACGTCCGCCTTGATATGTGTTTACTGCCGTGTTAGACCTACCTGAAACTCTGTTAGCTGTTGCATAAGCTCCTCTTGCTCTTTGCTGTTACTGAGGGGAGGGATGATGTTGAAGAAGACCTTTAGCAAATCCAGATTTTCTCCAGTTACGCTAGACAGGGTGAAGATTGGTGTGATGCTGCCAGGAGGAGTGCAACCACATGATCAGAACACACAAACTATAAAACCAGTGGTCAGTCAACAGTGTACATGTGCTGTATGTGCTTCCTACTTGGGTGACTGGGCAAACTGCTGTGCTGCTGTGACGGCATCATCTGTGCTTCCTATAACCATGGGCACCTTGTTGCAGCCTGGCTGTTTCAGGACGCGCTCCAGCTGCCGCACAGTTCGCTCTACAGTTGCCCGCGTACACAGGTCGACTTTACTGATGACAATGAAGATGGGTACCTTCAGGGCCATCGCAAGCCCAAGGTGCTCCCGCGTTGTTCCAGCTGCAATGGAATAAAGTAGAAGCCATAGTTATGTGGGTGAATTAACTTTCGATTGTGTGTGATTTTAATCCCTTAACAATGGGGCTTACATTGTTTCAAATTCTAAAATATGCCTTCACAAAAGGTAATATGCATTTTAGCTACTCAAGTAAAAAAAATGACATTACAGGAAAGAATTTAATGTCTTACTCAGTATAGATTATGGCTGTGAATGTAGGTAAAAAGTTTCCAAAAAAATTAATTACAAAAGGGGCAAATGGGAGGAAAACAAAAAGGTGAAATTTAGCTACCCATTTGTTACATTCTGGAAGATCTTCGTCT
This sequence comes from Pseudamia nigra, assembly GCA_029823295.1. NCBI lineage: Eukaryota > Metazoa > Chordata > Actinopteri > Kurtiformes > Apogonidae > Pseudamia > Pseudamia nigra. The sequence continues at coordinate 9,642 of JAQQAE010001124.1, forward strand.
GGTCTGACATTTGACATTTTTTTCTATTTTGCATAGACAAAACCTCATTATACAATATTCCTAGCAAAGCCCACCCTGTAGCTGTCATGTCAGGATGGCCGAGCGGTCTAAGGCGCTGCGTTCAGGTCGCAGTCTCCCCTGGAGGCGTGGGTTCGAATCCCACTTCTGACAAAATGTTTTTCCCTGCCCCCATGAATTGTCTGGCAAATGTATAGTCATGCCTTAATGAAAACATTATTGTGACCAAGTACCTTGCTTATCTGGAAGCAAGCAACTTCATGTGTGTCTGGGTGTCGAGAGCGCACACATAAACAGATAAGACCACATACACTTCCCCACGATGTAATTTGTTACATCACTGAAGTAGATAGTACGGAAACATGTTCTGACATATTTAGTGAGCATGTCAAAAAATACTTGGTTGACCAGAATGTGAAAAGTTTAAATGGAAACCATAACAGCTGGTCCAATTGGAGACATGCCTAGTGGGTCAGGTTTCTCTGTAAGCAAAGATGGCACAATATGCACACAGCACTTTGTCCTCATTATGTTTAACCTACATACTAAGGATGGGTTCAACAACATTGACCTTAAACATGTCTTCGCAGGTTTACAAAGAAACAAAATAACATAACCCATATCAGCTGAGCAGCTGCAGATTGTTTTACTGCTTGTATGATATTTTCAGTGCATTTAAGAAACTGGTACATGGAAAGAATTCAAGTTACTTAGCCCACATAACGTTAAGGACAGCTGATATGGTGGCATATTTACAATATCACAGAGTAATACACCGTAGTTGCCTGCCCTTTGGTTTTTGACGTCACAAACTAGCCCTATGCATTACACAGATCCATTACTCTGTTTCATAATTAAACTCCAGCTCTTGGGTTGCAGACACTGTGTCCCCGGTTTGCCTGCTGCATACCTATGGTGGTCCTCATTCCTGACCCCTGTTCTCCGCCTCAATACAGAAACATATGCAATGCTGCCTGTATAGCAAGCAAAAATATTAAAGGCTGAATGAAAGGCCTAAGCTTGTAGGATGTGTTTCATGTTCTGACATCTCGCCTCCTTTCAAGTGAGTAATATATATGAAATCTGTGTTACTTATTCCACTCCTGCAGGAAGAAAACATCACATATGACATAACTTGTTTTTGTCTAGTTACACTTTTAACTGAATTAGATCAAAATGACCTGATACAAACCTGAAAACTGCAGGCCATGCATTAAGGAACCTGTGTGCTAACCACAAGGACAGCAGGCAGTTTCGGTGCTAAGCAAACAGTGCTGTTTCCAAGGCTCAGGTTTCACCTACACTTCTCCTTGACATTTGCAAATGGAAAATTTGCAAATTTGGTAGAATGTTATTTAAATTTTAAAAAACAAGCAGTCACATGCTGCAGTTTATTCTTATCAAGGCTCAAGCAATGTTTCTGACAAAGCCCCTCCCCCCCCAATGCGTTGCAGTAGACTTCACTTGCAGTAAGTGATCAGCACACTGAGTCAGGATGGCCGAGCGGTCTAAGGCGCTGCGTTCAGGTCGCAGTCTCCCCTGGAGGCGTGGGTTCGAATCCCACTTCTGACAACATATTTTTCATTGGATTTTAAACATTATTTATAGCTAAATTTAGCCACCAAAGAGATCTCTCAGCATTTGCATGTTCATTTTAAATTTCTGGAAAATGTAATGTCTTGTGGCAGTGGTGTGATGGTATCTTGCGCCAAGAAACACAACTGTTGTACAGTGTATGGCTGTCTGTGAAAGTGAAAATTTGCCTACTTTAATGCAATTTTAAAAATACTTAACTTTGCTGGTACGTGGGGCATAATGACTGTGAGATGCAAGTATTTTTGCTCTTTCTACAAAGTCACCTCTGTTACTGACCCAGCAGCTCTCGTGTTTACAAAATCTCAATGCAAGCATACATCTGCTAGGTCAGAGGACTTAACATGAATGGATAAGAATGTGAGATATTTTAGGACTAGTAGTGGCAGGCGGGGGTTGAGTTGTGTCAGGTCTATTACATCACAAGTGCTAAGACGCAGCTGGTTAGAAGTACTACAGTGTGGAGGTGTAGTGTACATACAGTACCTGTGTGAGTCAGACTGCCCCTGCACATGTATATTACCAGCCTAAAGACAAAGAAGCATACAAAGGGGCAAAGTATGTTGACTGCCTTACAGTTATGAAACCTTAGATGATTCTCACCAATGCCTGTATTTGCACTGACGACCAGCATAGCAAAATCAGGGCAGTAGCTGGTGAGGCCAAAGATGGTGGTCTTCAGGTATTTGTGGTGACCAGCCAGATCAATGAATGTGATCATTTTTGAGGCACTCTCACAAATCTCCTCTGCTGTCCGTGACTCGCTGTAATTTACAACCTAAGAACAAATTTACCATTTTAGTGTCATGGCCATCATTATCAAAATGAAACAATATGTTTGAACTGAAAAAAAAAAAAATACCTGTGAATACTCTAAGTACAGTGCTGATACAATATTGACTATGTTCTTACCTCTCCTTTGCTGTTAAAGCCAAGAATCTCAAAGCTTATGCTAGAGGTGCGACCACTCTGAATCTCATGGAGATGTCTGAAGAGGTTGAGTCTCGCTCGTCCCCGTCCATTGTCCAGCTCACCCTGTGTCAAAACACCCAACAGAGTGGACTTTCCTGAGTCCACATTACCCAAGACAGCTACTCGCAGGTCCAAGAACTGCAACACAAAAGCAAAGATAAAAAGCAATTAGAAACTGATCATCTGTTAAATTAATACATTCTTAATAACACAACCAGAAAAGCAGGAAGCCTTAATTGTGCATTACAAACCTGCTGGTCATCTGGCACCTTGCGAATGAGTACTTCTGCAATGCTACGAGGCACATCAGAGTCATACTCAACTTCCCTCTGTCTAAGGACGGTAATGTCAGCTCCAACCCTGTCAGAAAAAAGGCAAATCTTTATTTAGTATATAGTTTAATAAAATGTTTTATCTGCCTAATGACAAAGATTTCTAGCACTGTCAGGTTAAAACAAAAATGCATTTAAAATGCATTACTTCTCTGCTAGTCGATGAAGAGTCTTTAATGATGCCCTCATATCTTCCTCTGATAGTCCCACCAGCATGCCATTGTCTTCAACCCCAATCTGATAGACAGCCTCGCCTCGGCCCTCCTGAAGACGCCACTTCATTTGTGTTGCCAAGTGCTCAAAGCGGTATTGTGTTGGGTTCACCAGCTTCAGCTGAATACACATATTATACATGGTGTAAGTATTACATTTCAAGAATACATACATTTAGAATTAACTTATTGTTTTAATCATCACTGATGCAAATAACTAACACCACAACAAAACGGGTACCACACAAAATCCCTTTGTTTATGTGGTGACCAAAGCAACTGTCCAGGGAATACTGTACTAAAATACTGCTGCTAATCCACTACGGTGTTTGCTTTCAATGTTAAACTGTGTGTCACTGTGTTCATGACATATTAACCACAGGTTGCCAAACAGCTCATTATTATGGCTAAGCTAGGCAAAGTGACTTTGAAAAATAAATATAAGAAACTTTGACGATAGATACTAGATTATCACATAAAATGTTTCCTCAATGTCTGTGTAATCAACAGGCCCACCCACATAACCAGGTATTCATGAATTACAAAATGTCATTACAATGCTACAAACAAATCAGGCTTGACTGACTGAAAAAATATTATGTATCTGAACAAAGCAGGAACTTTGCAGGACATCTTGTTTGCATACCTTGTACTCTATATTTCCTTCTTCAGCCTGAGAGAGAGAAAAAGAGAGTCAGACAGTGAACAGGAACAACAGCTCACAGGCTGTACAGAAGTGAGACAACAGGCTATTGATCTGTTAAAAGATACAAAGAAAGGCAATCTGGCTGAAAAAGCCATCAGTGTCCTGCTGTGAATAAATACTCACTGACTGAGAGCTTTACAAACTGACTAACAGCGAAGCAGCCACTCTGGTGTCTTACTACTACTGTACTGGCAAATGATGTGAAAGTCAACACACATTAGCCTTTTCTTCTTCAAGTTCAGAAATATCTCACATATAGGTGTACTGTACACGTGTGTTGTTGCAGTCATTATCAGCTGTAGCAAGTGAACGGGATATGATGAGACTTGCTCACTTTAACATTTATGTAAATATGTCTGAGCAAATATTAATAGCTACCCAAGCACACGGGCGATCTTCACTAGCATTACTGTATAGTTACAACGGTCCCTTTGTCATTAACGTGCGGTTGCAGTCCCTTTTTCGTCAGGAATGTGTTTCCACAGCCCATGTGTCCGTGAATGTCAAGCACCGAGCTGGAGGTCGACGGTCTACACCCCCCGCCCCCGCTACATGTTTACAAACACAGCTGTTCGCCCTCTGTTAGCTAGCAAAACAATGCTAAGCTACGGCCAACTACTTTTGAAATGTTTTGTGAAGGCGCGGTGCTTAAACAATAATAATAAAGACAGTTGTGCTCGTACTATGTGTGTAAATCTCCATTCATTTTCCTTGTTGCCGACCAGCTACGTGTCACTTGAAAGCGGGGTCACACAAAAAAAAAGTCAGGTCGCAGAGAAAATGGACTGGAAATGCTGAATATTTAAAGACTGCTGAGGTCAAACGTTATTTCAAACACATAACATACTACCTTAGAGTTTGGTATGATTGTAAATAATGCTAAGATCGTTGAGTTACATTGCCGGGTAGCTAGGTGTTTGATTTCACGCTTACCTCCGGAGGTAGGTACGGTGTGTTATTGCTTGGTTTGAAGCTGCGAGAGGATCGAGGCTTTGCTTTTTTGTGGTTCTTAGCACACGTTTTTTTGGGGGCTTGTCCATGCCCGGATCCCGGCTTCCCGTTGGAGGCAATGGCTTGACATCCAGAGTGTCCATTTCCTGAGCCAAATAATTCAGACACCCGCGCATCCATCAGCTTTGGGACCAAACTTGTTCGTTAACCACTAGCTGGACAAATAGATTCTTACTGTATTAAAACAAGCATGCGTCGCGCTTGGCTCGCTGGTGGCAGCTTAAAGCCCCCCCCCCACCAAATAAAAACAAAGCACCCAACTCCCCCAACACTTAAAATCCAACAACAACGCCACCGTCCGGGACTGTGTAGTTTTGAGTTCACGTTGGATCTACGTCACAGCACGAAATGTCCAGGGTGCGTTTGCTTTGTCGTCCTGGTCAGCACGGACGATCGGATAGCATACTTTGTAACGGAGTGATTAGACACCGCCCCCGCAAACTGACAAGGCATTGAAACTGAGCATCCACAGACTCAGCATTTTGCACCGTTTTGCATCAGCCGAAAAGGGAAATAATTACAGTTGTTTACATAGAGGAAGACGCACGAAAACAAGTTTAAAGCTGATGCAAGATCGAAGATCATGTCACTATATCTTATGCCATTTCATGGAATTTGACCACTAGTTTGCAGCTGTTGAGTTTTAAAATATCAATGTGTGTTCTGTTTACACATGTTATTGAGCTGAATACATGATTAAACACGATTTCATAAGCGTTTTTTCTTGTTTTTATCAAAAACCTTCACGTAAGCAGACCTTTTTAAATACTTCTACTTAAGTGCTTAGGCAGAAATTCCATAGGGTAAAAGTACTCCATTACAAGTAGGCTAAGAAGAGGATATTTAAAATGTTATTTAAGTGAAAGTATAGAGGTCGTTTCACCAAAAAGGATTACATTTGTTGTAGAATATGCACTCCTCTTTTTCTGTTACATCATATTAGTATCAGACTGTCATCTGTCTTCATGTATTAATGGGGAACACTTTAGATTTTAGAATGATATTAGATGATATATTAGATGATATTAGCCATATTAGTCTGCAACCTGCTCTTTGCTCCCCCTCCAAAAAAAAGACAAAGCTGAAAAAATACTTCAGAAAATTAGCAAACATAATAAAGAAAATAAACAATACCAAAACAAAATACTGCAGTAAAGAAAATGAAAACCATGATAAAATAAACAATATTGAACATAATAATCAAGCCCATGAGCAAAAACAAGAACAAAAACAAAAAAATGATGTCAACAAAATGGGCAAGCTTAAGGCAAAACTGAGCAAAATAAAGAAAATGAATGAAATTATTAGAAAAACTGAGAAAAATGACTAAAATAGTAAATTAACTGAAAGAAAAAAAATGAACAAAATAATAAAAAAAGAAACAAAACATGACAGAATAAAACAAGAATCAAAAAATGAAGGAAATATAAGCAAGGTAAGGAATAAACAAAGCCACAAAACAACAAAATTTAAAAAAAAAATCTAAAAATAATCAGGGAAATGAACAAAAATGATGAAGAAATTTACAAAGCAGGCAATAAAATCAAGATAAATTCAACAAAATGAGCAAATTTACAACATGCAGATAAACAAACAATAATGAATATTTAGCAAATGGGTTAGGGTTAGGCTGAGTGAATTTGAAAAGTTTGTGTGTCATCATTTGGTTAAAAAACTTATTTGACTGCAGTCAGCTTGTTTTGACTGGAAAAATTTGACTGGGTGAGATCAACAGGTCACTTCAATTGACTTTACTTGAACCAGTTTGTGAAAAAAAGAGAAACAATGCTATGTTGCATAAATGTTCCCTTTAGTGCATTTTCCATTAATATTTCCCTCTACTTCAATTTTGTCATTCTTAATTTATGAAATCACACCTGATATCAGGCCTTTTCCCTCACCAGATTGGGGCACTAGACAGAGGAGGTCTCTTCATTTTATTAGAATGCTTTATTGTTGACAGTTGCAATCATTTATTCCTGCATGAGAATAATCCAGTATGTTAAAATAGCTTATGAAACTAAAAGACCATTTAAAAACTACCAGCTTGTTCTTGTAAGAGAGCATAACAGCCAGTTTAAATCAGTGTTCCTCCAAAGTGAATCTGCAACTCCCCTGTGGGAAATGAATAGTTACAGAGTGGTGCAGAAACTCAACTGTGATTGGACGTCTGGCTTGTGATGTAAGGGCTCAACCCATTCTGCCCTGGCTGACTGTTTTGGGATTTTTGCAGCCTTAAGTTTCTTCAAATAGTCACATTCCCATCTGAACACACAGAACATTCCCCTTGTTCTGCAACTGCTCACAATGACTTATGCACTGGTGATTCTGCTCTGTGTGGGATTACTTCAGCAGACTTCGAAGGCCGTCCTCATGGATAAACTGGCAGACAACAAGATTTGTGGAGATGCTGAATGCTCACGTAAGTCAGGAGAAGCATAGCAGTGTGTGCACTATCTGGATGCAAATCACATGATGATATTTGCTAGGCTGTGGGTTTTGTTTGAATGCTGGAGAGACATTTTTAGCCAGGCACCTTGACATCCTTCTGGAAATTGTGAGTGGGGAGCCGTTAATTTTCAGTGTACTGGTGAATTGTTAGGCAACACGGTGGTGCAGTGGGTAGCATTCGTGCCCCACAGCTATAAGGTCCTGGGTGTGATCCCAACGCTGTGTGGCGGGGTTCTGTGTGGAGTTTGCATGTTCTCCCCGTGTCTGTGTGGTTTCTCTGCAGGTACTCTGGCTTCCTCCCACAACCAAAACATGGGGTTAGGTGAAATGGTGACTCTAAATTGTCCAAAGGCATGAATGTGAGCATGAATGTCTGTCTGTATGTGTCAGCCCTGCGACGAACTGGCGACTCATCCAGATGTACCCTGCCTTCGCCCAAGTCAGCTGGGATTGGCTCCAGCAGACCCTTGTGAAGATTAAGGGCTAGAAAATGGGTGGTGAATTGTTAATGCCTTTTTTGTGTAAGACTGTCAAAGGAGGAATATTGTGAAAAATCAGGTTTCATGTCTTTTCCTGTTGTAGAACAGGACTGGTTGCTGTGAAAATATGGCTAAAGTATTAAAGTTCTCACTCAAAGGTGGGAAAAACCCACAGCCACCTGAAACAAGTAATTTAGCTTTTGTGATACTTGTTATGCCATGTATATACAAACACTGTCCTCCAGGAACCACCGGAAACACCAAGACTATTCTTGCCCGGGACTCTAGATGAGGGTATCCATGGCACATACCGTACAGGAAACGAAGGTGGTTTGCATTTAAACTACCACACACTGAGACAGCCTGTTTGTTACAGGACTGAAAACCAGGAGTATATGGATGTGGGCGATTGGAGGATTTCTGTCCTTTTTTAGTTGAAATTTAAAACACATGTGAGAATTAATTTAGTTATGTTTCCTTTAAGAGTGCAAGCAGTAAACAAAATAATCAAGAAAATTAACAAACTATACAACAAAATGAAAAGAAATGAAGAAAAAAAATGGAGAATAAGCAACAAAAACATTTAAAATATGAAACAAAGTTAACAAAACTGACCCCATCATTACACACCAACTATGTACAATATTAATATTACTATAACTATTATTATTATCATCATCATCTTTCACCACATACAGAATATACTATATATTCTCTATACTGTAGCTGTATCATATTTGTATTATCCATTGTATGCATTATGTTTGCATCATATCCATCCTGTATATGTATCATGTCATTTCATTTATACATACTGTACATGTGGTATCATAGCTATCATAATACTGTAATATTTAAAAATGCTCTTAATCAATCAATATAATTAATACAGCCATACTGTATACACTTGTATGGTATCTTCGGGTGTTATTTATTTATATGTCTATATTCAGTTGAGGTAAAAATTGTTAGCTCCACTATGAAAATGTGATTCTTTTCTAAATGTTTCCCATGTTTCTCACTCCAGTTCTGGATGCTTGAAAACACTTTGTGTGTTCTTCTCCTGCATTGTGTCCATTCACAATCCTACTTCTGAAATAATCAAATATGTCATAAGGGGACTAAGAATTTTGACCTCACCTGTATATTGCACTTACTGCTGTACATTCTTGTTAGATGCTAATGATATTATGTTGCCATATACCCACACAATGTGCAATAACCATAAATATGAATCAAATCAAATCAGACAAAAAAAATGAACAGAAATAGCAAAAAACAAACCATATTACACAAAAAAGAACAAAACAATCCCCAAATGAACTAAATGCGCAGTGAAATGAAGAAAATTCTTCAGAAAATGTACAAAATAATGAAGGAAATGAAGAAAACAAGCAAAATAATCAATAAAATTGAGCAAAAATAAAGAAAATAATACAGCGGTGAACAAAAATGCAAATGATTGATTCATTTCCTGTTTTCTCCTGCTTCCGCCATGCCCCATTAGATGCTCTGTCCATGGCCACAGCCTTGGATGACTTCATTGCTCCTGACTGCAGATTCATCAACATCAGGAAGGGTCAGATGGTCTACGTGTATTCTAAGCTCGTACCAGAGGAGGGCGCTGGAGTCTTCTGGTCAGGAAGTGTACGTCCTTATTTATTTGTAACAGACTTTTTAGTCGTAAAAGGCTGCAGTAGCAGTATCTACTCAAACAAGTTTTATTTTCCGGGTTATATTCTTCATTTGTTGCTATTTTTATGTTTGTTTCGCTTCTTGTTATGTTAATTTTTTTGTTTAAGATTTTGTGTATTGTTTTGATTCTTTTTCTACATCACGTTCATAATTGTTCATTTTTTGACACATTTGTTCATTTTGCTTTTTATTTTATTGATGTTTTGATTTTTTTTTTGTTTTTATGTGTTGGTGACTCTTTTCTTCATTATTTTATTCGTTTTCAGTCAAAACAATGGGGAAGCAAGAAAAAAGTACAGCACAAACTAACTGTCCTGATTTTTCTCTGAATTTTGTAATTTCTACAAACGTGACATGTCATTTTTGTCTAAAAGGAAATATGATTGGCTCATAACCAGAGGTGTGTTGTACTCGAATACTTTTACTCCTTTATATGTACTTGAGTAGGTTTTTTTTTTTTTTTTTTTTTTTACAGTAAATTGTAGTTCTGAAAGTAGCTGTTTTGCAGAATATTTTAATTCTTGTTCAATTCCATTGTACTTCTACTCGGTTACATTTAGGCCCTCTTTAAATAGTAGGAGTAAAAAATGTTGTATTAAAAACATGAACCAAATAATAATTTTAAAAAATCAAGTAAATTAACAATGTAATACACAGTGCAGCAAATGAGCCAAAAATGTACAAAAATAAACACAAAAATGTACAAATTGAACAAATTAAGAAATAAAATAATCAAGGAAATAAAAAAACTGTACAAAATACTCAAGTAATTTACAAATTAATATAAGAAGCACAAATGAACAAAATAAGGAAGAAAAATAGTCAATTAAATTAACAGAAATGCATAATGAAACGAAGAAATTGAACAAAAAAAATGAACAACCAAAAGAGTAAATGAGCAGCAGAAAACTGGAACAAAAAGTGGATAAAATTATTAAAACTGAAAAATTTAAGCAACAACATAAGCAAAAATGAAAAAAAAAATCATAAAAACGAACAAAATGAATCATGTAATAAAGAAAAAAAAACAAAAACAAAATGTGAACAAAATATTCATGAAAATGAACAATTTAAGCAGCAACAGTGGTTAAAAATGAATAATGCATTAAAATCAAAAAGTAAAACAAGAATAAGAACCAAATAATCATAAATTAACACAATTTAATAAACTACACAACAAAATGAGCAAAAATGTACAAAAATAAACACAAAAATTAACAAAATAAGTAAAAATAATAATTCAAATAATGAAATAATAAGAATTAATTGGAAAAACCCAAAGTACCTGTTTTAACCCCGACTGCAGTTTTGTACTTTGCATTATCCTACTTGTTGTTAACATGGCCAAGACAGATGGTTACCCTCTGAGCCTGGTTTGCCCGAGGTTTCTTCCCACAATTTAAATGAAGTAGCTCTGTCGCTGCGGTGCTTGCTCAGAGGGTACGGGAAAGGTATGGGCAAGGTTAGACCTTGACGCTGTGGAGTACCTTAGGCGATACTTTTGACTTGGCGCTATATAATATTGAATGGATGTGATAAATTTGATCTGTGCTGTTTACTTAAGTTATGTTCTGTGAGGCAAGAGGGGTAGGCGTAGAAATGAAAAGCTTTGCTTCTGCCTACACCCTTTCGGTTGTATAAAGATACTGTATAATGTATGGACTTTTTTTTCATGTTGGTTTTTCATATGTCTTTTTTTTCATGTTGGTTTTTTATTTGTCTTGAAAAATGAACCTAATAAATTTTGAAAAAAAAAAAAAAAATCAAATGAGCTGCGGTTTGCAGGTGACAACTGGATGTGTTTCATACAGGATTTCCTTTTGGCATGGTTAAGTATGATCTTGCATTTGTGGATGCACAGACACTGTTTTTTGGAAGTGTTCCTGAGCCCATGCAGTGCTGTCCACTACAGAATCATGTTCTTAACGCAGTCCTGTCTGAGGGATCACACTCATCTTGTGGTGGTTTTTGTCCTCATCTTTATGTGTGCATGGATTGTGACAATGTAACATTATTGTTACTTATTATTGTTACATTGTTGCACTATTTGCCATGGCAGTCTTTCACAAAGTGGTGAACCCTTAACCATGTTTACTTCTGAAAGTCTCACTGGGATGTTGTTTTTATACGCACTCATGTTACTAACTTGTTGCCTGTTAATCTCATCATTTGTGTGATGTTGCACCATTTGTATTTTTTAAGCATTTTCACAATGTTTGCTGTTTTTTTTGCAGCTGCGCAGTTCAACTTTGTTGGAACATGGTGCCAGCATTAAATCCAAATAGCAGTGTTACAGGGTTTAATTTGTCATCTTTATGCTCTTTTCGATTAAACATGAGTTTTGTTTGATTTGCAAGTCATACTGCTATGTTTTATTTATGTTTTACAGTGACTTGACTGCTTTGGAAAGGGGTCTGCGGAAACATGTTTCTCTGTGCATCTGTTCTGTTTGTAACTCTAATTTCATTTCTGACTTCATTCTGCAAAAAAAGCTCTTTATGCACTCATCTAACTCCTGTTCATCCCTTTTAATACTCACACAATGTTTTCCATCTCACATCAGCAGAGAACAGAGATCGGCTGCAGCAATGGAAATGTTTGAGCTGGTGCAAAGCCACAAAAGGCTATTGTTTCTGCTCTGGCTTTTACTTATCAAGAATGCATACTGTAGCTCTCTCATGCATTCTTCTGATCTGCAAAAAACACAGGAGTGTGAATTGATATGCTCATAAATGTCCACACAGTGCGACAGATGTGATCTAAGAACACACGGATACATGCATGGAATGAACATGATAACAAACAAAGTTGACGGTATTATAGTACCGTACCGGAGGGAAGCTAATTACAGTATATTCAGTTTTTCTCTACTGTCTTGTAATGTATGAGGCTGTGATGTGTGATGATTCAGACCCCTTATACATAGCTTTGAAAATGAAAACAGAATGTTTGCTTTGCACATTTAATAAAGGAATAAGCTGCCTTCACCCTGAATATAATGAAAACAAAAGAGTCCACAAGAAAAACAGGTAGTTTTCAGGTGTTCGCTTAAAGATTAACAGGCAGTCAGTGACAGTCACAACCCTAGTTGTTCAGCGAGAGGGTAGAGTGTCAATTCGAAAATAATGGAGATCTATTAAAACATACTGTCTCATATTTAATTGTGAACAGTATGAAATTAATATATTTTTTCCGGTCAGTTTATTTTTACTTGAGAATATTCAGCAATTTTTTGATTTTGAGTCTGCACTATTTTCCAAAAAAAGATCAACAAGGGGCAGTTTTAGGGCTAAAATGACTTTAAATCATGCAGAAACAATAGTATTATAAACAGTGGATGTGAAAAAATGATAATAAAACATGATATGGTTCAAAAGGAGCATTCCAATAAGTGCTGTAGTCCTTCAAGAGCAAAGCTGGACCGAGGAATGCCTGAGAAACTTTCACATGTGCATCATAGATTTCAAAGATTCAAAAGAACAGGATGTATTACAGGACAAGACTCAAACTGAACACTGGTGCATCTCTGAGCCATTTTCTGCCATTAAATAAACCCTGATATTTTTTGGAATATGATGCAGACGCAAAATTGAGGAATGGCTGTATATTTTCAAACAGGAAAAAAATGATCAGTCCAAACATGAAATGTGTTGCATTCCTACTCACTTCAAACAAATAAAATTGAACGATACATTTTCATAGTGCATTTTTCCATGTGGCAGAATTGTTTCCAAAGTGGGGAAACACAGTACATACACTGTATATAAATATACATAAGCACAACAACAAGATTGTTTATAAAGGAGACCTTTTACGCAAATAGATGTAAAGCACATTCTCTGTATGTGTGTAAAAAAGGTGAAAAATCACTGATGCCAATATGGAGTAGAAAACAGAGCGTGTCATTGTGTGATCGAAAAAGAGACAGAAAGATAGCAACAGAAGAGGTGTGACGTTTGAGTCACGTACTTGGCCTTGAATGTGGAGAACATTTGGGAGGCTTAAGTGCGCATACACACACATGCAAATGCACCCTTCTTGGCAGCGTTTGGCGTTGCTAGTGCCTCGATGGTGGCCCACTGGGAGACAGACGTTCTTCATCACATCACACAAGCCGAGTCCACGCACATGCATGCCCACACACGCACCCACAGAGAAAGAAGATTCACTTACATGCAGAAGTTAAACAGACTCACATTTTCTTAAGCAGGAGGCCCCAAAATATTTGCATGTGCTTTTCTCTTATGACATAATCATTTACATTTTACTGTGTATTTTAGGTTTTCTGAGGGGGAAACTACATCAACAAGTCTGCTCTGATCATGTTGGTACATAACATCTATTTTTGCTGATTTTTACCCTGTGTCTTTAAAAACACTGATACGCACATGTTGAACATTCAGTGCAGAGGACTAACTGCTCCAACACATGCACATGGAACCATCTAACAACACTAACACACAGCAAACAGATGGACACACGCTCATACAGATGTCTCTGATAGAGTGACATCATCTGTCAGGTTGTGTAAATGTTGAAGTGTAAGATTTAAAGACTATGTTCATCAACATATATTCATCTTGCATTGGTGTTAATAGAAGTGGAGATTAAAATCCAAAAATACATGCAATTCTAATTTGTGCAATGCAACAAGCAATGCAATTAAACCACATTAGTTATAAAAATGATTATGATTATTACAGCTTGCACCTGAACACTGGCATGTGAAGGACTGATGTGTGCAGTTTGCAATCAGTTCAAAGTGAAAATATTTTTATTTATGTGAAGGGAAAAATTAAATTCAGCTTACGTGGTCCTGTTTCTAAAATAGCTGGAGCGCTAAAAACAAAATGTGATGACTTGCAGAACATGAAACCCAATATTTATTTGAAAATAGGACAAAGACAGCACATCAAATGTCAAAAAAGAAATGTCATACATTCTGAAAATGACATGCTCATTTGAGTGAGTTTGCAATTTTAGTCACCTGTAGAAAGAATAAGGTTATTTTGTGAACTTAAAATCAACATTGTTATCTGCAACCTCACCACCAGATGCTGCTAAAAATCCTAATCACTGCCCTTTTTAATGGGAGAAGTTAGAGGAGATGGTAAACAAAGGGGATAGACAACCTTTAGGGGTAGAAAAGCAATAGAAGAATGAAGGCAAAGGGAAATTTTGTCATTTGAAATGAAAGGCCTGAAAGGTAATAACTGGTAGCATGGGTCAAGATCCATCAGCAACAAAGACGGTAGTGAAAGCTTTAATTATCACCTATGAAACCATCTTTTCACACCAATAGTTTGATCTGTTTCATTTTCTCCTCTCGCTGACCCAGTCAGGTTTCACTTCCTGTAAAAATAATGTCATAATTCTCTGGCAGGGAATGAGAAGTTGGGAGAAATAAAGTATTAGAAACTAGTGCAATGGCTTGACAGTTTCTACAGTAGCTCATCAAGTTAAATATATTACATACATTTAGGGTCTCTGGAACCCCTGTTTTAAATATACAGTCGTATGACGTTCTTGTGTTTGGTTTCAAAAGTTTGGACACACCTTCTTCAGTGTTTTTTCTTTCTTTCTTTATTTTTTCTTATCATTTTCAGCTCTGTACATTAATTCTTGAAGACATCCAACACGTGAAAGAACATATATAGAATAATGTAGTAAACCAAAACAATTAAACCACCCACAATATGTTAATGTACAAAGTAGCCACATTTATCTTTAATGACTCATGAAATTCATGAGAAAGTCACCTGGAATGGTTTTCATTTCCAATGTGTGCCTTGTTAAGAGTTAATTTGTGCCATTTCTTGCTTTCATAATGTGCTTTAGATCATCAGATGGATGGATGGATACAGTCAACAACCCTATTAATGCCACTACAACTACTGTGCAAATCCATAATATGGCAAGAAACTCTCAGGTATAGAAAAAAAAAGACAGTCCATCACTGCTTTAACAAATTAAGGTCAATCAGTCTGAAAAATTTTCAGAAATTAGAATTTTCCCCCAATTATAGTCACCAAAGCTATCAAATGCTATCTGAGGTGCTGTAAACTGTTGGTGTTTGAGTCTGGAAATTTTGATAAACAGAGGTAGGTCTTGGTCTTCCTTTTCTGGGACGGTCCTCTGACTCATCCACATGGTTAGACATCTACAGCTTAATGCTACTGAATCTCTGTATGAAAATGAATGGACTCATCTGTCACCTCTACTTTTTATTTTCAGTACAAACAACTATAGTATAGTTAGATGATCTATCACAAAATTTTAAGGCAACCAGGTCACAATATATAGACTTCACTTTTGTAACTCAAATCATCACATATCCACTTCCTCCTAAAGTGACTCTGCTGTGTGTTAGGAATGAACTCTCAAGAAAGCAGTGGTTTACCCACAGTAAATGGCTTTGGCACATGTTAATAATTGCCAGAGGCAAAATGCTCAGATACAATATTTCAGGAAACCATGGGGGTGGGCATGTCTGATCTTTCTATCTCCTATAAGCATATTACAGCACCAATACATCCTACCACATTTCCCCCACAGCCTCTCTGTCCTATTTTGCCTCCACAGGCTTACTGTCAAAAACTGTCACAGACCAATTAAATGACAAGCCATAAGGAGGCACTCTGTGGATCGCTGCCCCCTTACAGCTTTCTGTCCTCTAACCCACATTTTCTAAGCACATGGAGTTTCTCCACTTGTTTTCAGCTAATCACACCTCTCTCTTACACCCTGTGGCACAGGATGAAACAACTCTGTATTCAGACCAACATCCACCCACCACTTTGTTTCTCTCACCCTGTTCTCCCTCCTCTTTTCTTCTCCGACTCTTATTCATGTCTCATCTTACGGGTACGTTCTGTCTTGTTCTGTCTGCTGATGACTGGCCATGACACTGAGGCATCACCTTAGTCAACAGTCCAATACTCATCTTTCTATTCCTGTTGTTTTTTTTTTTGTTTTTTGTCATCTTGATGCATCTAAAAGAACATTGTATTTTTCAAGCTATGCACCTGTCATTGGTTGAGAATGATTTTCTAGTGCTTTTTAAGCTATTTAATTGTCGTTCCAGGTAGATAGGATCTGGATAATTTGAAACTGATGAAACAATAACTGATATATTAAGACTAGAATTACCATAGGAATATGAATAAATACATAAATGTATAGTTCATTATAGAACTCATGAGACAATGTATGCCTTTACAGTCAGAAGCTAATCAGTCTATACCAGGGGTCTCAAACTTGTGCCATGGAAGGCCGACACCAGGCCCGGCATGGCTAATCAGGGGGGCCGGGACAAGTCCTAGTGGGCCGGTCTGAGGTTTGGGCCATGAGGGCCAATGTTCACTTTTTTTTTTGGAGGGGGGAGGGGGGTGATCTACCACTGTTCCTGTCCAAATAAGAATGCTGGTGTCTGCTAACGAAGTAGGAAATCCTCTCGCTGTGGTGTAGTGGAACCTTGCTGGGTCTGTAGTCCAGAGATTGCCCGATCAAATCCATCCTCTTCAATACATTTAGTTTTATGCCCATTGTGAGTACATTAATTGATCAGAAAGCTTGTAAAAAGCGGAAATTTGTGTGGAGTATTATGATCATTTTTTCAAATGTGATTTATTGTCAGAAGCAGAGCCAGGAGTCAGAAGTGATGAGGGGACTGCTCTTGTCAGTATGTATGGAACAGGTGAGCTGTTGTAACAGATTGTGTGAACAAGCAGGCATTAGTACTTTGGACAATGATACTGTAATATACAAAGAGACCAGTGCACTGCTCAGGCGTTTGTTATTGTTTTAGGGTTGGCCATGTTTCATTGAAATTACTCTTATGTAGAGAAAAAAAGATATTGGCATCATTAGAACGTTATGTTATTCTGTGAATAACAAACTTGCAGAGAACAGTGCAATAATTATTTAATGTTTTATTCATAATGATTAGATATCTGTGAACACTTATTGCTTGTTATTTGATATTGCAGAAAAGGACATTCTGATGTTGTAAAGAATAGTGTTGGAGATTTGCTCTTTAACTCATCCATCCATCCATTTTCTACCCCTTAATCCTCGTGAGCGGGGGGGGGTGCTGTGGCCT
>JAQQAE010001125.1:0-27208 GCA_029823295.1 Pseudamia nigra
TTCTGCAGAGCGACTAATACACATTTTTTTCTTCTTCATTATGCATTTTTTGGCTCATGCGACTAACATACCGGAGCAACATATCACCTGGAAATTAGGGTAGTAGGCTTGTATAAGGCTGCACAAATTGGACTAATTGTGAAACTAGGCCTATTTGGGGAGCATGGACGGGATGTGTGAGCAACTAGCAAATGGTAGCACAATACTGCAGTATTCAAAGAAAAGGAAGACAAAGACATTAGTAAGACTTGTATCTCGTCCAGTGAGGGAATAAGACAGAGGTGGATAGTACTCAAATACATTTAACCCTTGACATGTACTTGAGCATTTTTTATGTACTTCTTAGAGTAGTTGTTTTGCACAACACGTTTGCTCTTATACTTTTGCTCCTTAGTTAAGAAAAAGTGTACTTCTACTCAGTTTCTACACCTGGCTACACCTGAATGAGTAAGAATGAAAAAAATTCAAAAAATAATCAAGAAAATTTACAATATGACCAAACAAATCAACAAAATGAAGAGAAATGTATAAAAATAGTCACAAAAAGTGATAAAATAATGGACAAAATTACCATCATAAGCATTAATAAACAAACCAAAATAAGAAAAAAGAAAAATGAGGAAAAGTGATAAAAAATAACAATATAATCAATAAATTGAACCAAAACAAGAATATAAGCAACAAATTACCAAAACAATTGAGTAGATTAACAAAAACAAACCACATAAATTAAACCAAAGCAGAAGCAAGCAGCAAAATGAGCAAAAGTGAACAAATTAAGCAACTAAGCTGGTGAACAAATAAATAAATGAAAAAAAATCAAGCAACATTAAAAATGAACAAATAACCAAAATTGAACAAAAACCAGGAAGGTGAGCAGCAAAATGAAAAACTATCACAATGATGAAGTAAATCAACATAAATGACCAAAATACCTGTTTCCAAAATTCCAAAATGCCAAAATTCACATTTCTCCTGCATAAGGAGGAGTAGCCGCTGCAGCATAGGCTGCGTTGCTGTGTTGAAGAAAAAGTGGGATGGGGAGAGAACATACTGTATGTAGGGAAGAGCTATATATTCTGTATTAAATTCCACATTATGAAGTTACTTACTGCTTGACTATGTTTTCTTTATCAGATATCATATTACTTTTACTGAAGTACTTGTGTTTGTACTTGAGTCATTATTATTATAAAGCAACCATACTTTTACTTGAGCACTGTCTCTATATGCAGTACTAGAGGTACTGTAATGTAAAGCAAGCTAACTGTCAGTGACGTTAACGTATAAAATGTATTATGAGTTCATACCTGTCTCTTGTGGACGTCTATGAGGATTAAAAACAGGAGATGACATGATGGGGAAAATAAGAGACCGTGTATTTTAATAAAACAGCAAAGGCGTACGTGGTAAACCCCGTTCCTCTCTGATAGCTAATGTTAACTCCCAGTCAGCTCTTGTGAAGAGGAAACTACTGGAAATGAATGCTGATGTGTTAATCAAAAAGCAGGCTTATCTGTTAAAGAAAATATTATAAGATGCTCTATAGATGGCAGTAAAACAGTCAGAGACTCATTTAAGCTATACACAAATGTAGTTTGTCATAAGTGATGCTCCAGATGATGCAAAAGTGCATTTATTATTTAACTATTCAACATTTATTACCATAGGTGGGCAGTACTCAAGTATATGCACTGATACATCTACTTGAGTAGTTTTTCAAAAAATGTATTTTTGCAAGTAGATGTTTTGCAGAATACTTTTGCCTCTTTGTTGTGTTAAAAATGTGCGCTCCGTGCTGATGACGTCCATCCCAGTACTGAAGAAATGAAGAGAAAACAGATACAGCGTCCAGTCAAAACAGCGGAACTCAACAAAGCAGCAAAATGAGCAAAGATGAACAAAATAATCAAAGAAATTGAGTAAATGAACAAAATAAGCAACAGAAAACACATCATAACCAATTAAATAAAATATTAACTGAGCATACATGAACAAAACTAGCAAAGTATAAAATAAGACTGGCCCCGATGAAGGCTACATTGGCCAAAACATTATAACAATGAAGAAAAAAAAAAAAAGGGCAACCAATTTTGTCATAAGCACATTATCAATTTTTCTTGTTTGTTTTTTCATGGGAAACAGTGTTTACCATTTATTTTCACATTTTCCTGGTTCTGGATGTGACATTTTATTGATGACAAGTAATGTGACCTTTACACTGTCATTACCTGGACATAAACTACCTATTGAAGGACAATAAATTTAGCCTTATCAAGTTACTCACTACTGGAATATTTTTATGAGATTTTAGTCTACTCACTACTGATTATCACCATATTAATTAAAGGAAAACAACCCCCCCAAAAAACCTGTAACACAGCTGTATCTTTAATTTGCAGACATTTTAAAGCAGTGTTTACATTAATTCAATTGTCAACGGACATGAACAGTATCTGAGAAAATGGCAAAGTGAGACAGATATTTGAGTTAACTTTTACATCTGAATGTGTCCTTGCTTTGCCTGTGTGTGTTAATATGTCAGTGCGCACAGTAGTAAACTCAGTGTTGAATCATTAACTGTAGGAAATAGATCATTAAAAGTTCAAAAGAGATCTAGGTTAAACTCACATAGTGAACATTATACCCTTTAAAAAACTTAAAAGGCAAGAGGAAGAGGACACATAGTCTATGAATAGTCCAATGAGCTCGCTACTGCCCTGAGGCTGCGATGCATGTCCATTGAAGACAAGCCGAGTGAAGTTGGTCATTGAAGACATTTACATTTTAAACATTCTCCTACATATTTAGACAGATGTGAGTTACTTAGTCAGTGACCTAGGAGATCAGGGGGTGAGCTCATTTCAAGTGATCAGCTGCTGCTACAGCAGGAGTCCAACCTAGAGAAACTATTTTATCTTATGCTCATTCAAATGGACCTGCAGCCTTAATGTAATCATAAATCCAAGAGTATTTAAGAACCATAAATAAGTTTTTAAACTTATACCCAGAGCTGTCTTAACTTAATTCAAAATTTATTGGAATTAAGTTCAGCCACAACACTAAACAAAGTGTTTTTGCAGTGTACTTTTTGCCTTTAGCAGTGTCATATATTTTGCAGTCAGGGTCAAGATGCATCGACAAGTATCAAACGCTGTGGTCCAGGGACAATATTAGTATGTAGCACGAGGCTTCTTAATTTGAGCATTTCTGTTTAGTGTTTATTCTAATACATTTGGTTGACTGGTTTTACAATCTGAGGAGCAGAAAGGTGAATTACTAGAGGTTAAATGTAGGTTATGCACATCATCTGCATGTATAGACTATGTAAATCTTCTGCCTAGGTAACTTCACTGAGGCATATTTGATCATCAGCCACTCAGCAGTTTAATAAAAAAATATTAGTGGCTAGAATCATTGTATTTGCAGTGATTTTATGAGCTGTTGAAGGAGTAATGGACCCAAAGGCTGCCAGAATTTGTTAACTTGTACCACAACCACTGTCACAACAGGAGTAACAATCCTATTGCTTCATTACACCACGTCTAGCGAATTCAGGCTGTTAAGTGGTTAGGGGCACCTATAATCTCCAAGCCTTTCAGCAAATGACAAACAAGAAATATAGGAGTCAATGTCAAAAACAGGAAGAGTCTACAAAATAATTAAATCTCCAGTGTGTGATGAAATGTCATCGTAAAATGTAAAGTTGTGTCTTTCTTCCCTTTTTCCCCCTTTTAACAAACCAGTAGCTGAAATCAACGGTCATTGTCTGGGCCTCCCAAAACATCAGCACTCCTCAGCCAATTTGAGATATTTCCGTACAATGTAACTAATCATCATGTCATACCGGTACTTGATAGACTCAACGCCACCTGCCCTGTGTTATAGTTTAGTGTCTCAGACCGTATTTGATGTAATATCCCACACATAATGACCTTTGCACCACTGACACACCACCACCAGTGGACTCTTCATATTTAAACAGAAGACCTTCTCTGATATTACTGCATCCCAGAATGAACAAAGAAAGAAAACACATATTTATAGTACAAAGTTGCGCTGCAACAATTGTATGATTTCCTGAAGCATTTTGTACATGAACTCACAGTCAGTGTGCTCATCAAAAGGATGGATTCACTGCTTGTCAAAAGCCACATAATACACCCTCATCATAGACATGTCAGTCGCACGCAAGATCTCTCTTGTTGGTCAGAAAGATGTTTCTCATATACTCCCCCTGCTCTCAATTTCTCTGAGATCATGCCCTAACGATGACTCTAGGCCTACTTTTAATCACTAGTTGCATTGCCCTTTTAAGAATCATTCCACTCTTCTGCACAATTTTATTGCTGGATACATGAAATAGATTCCTGTGATTGTTAACCTTCTCATACAGTATATGCAATCTTTCAGGACCATATATTTTTTCCCCCAAAATGTGAAGTGTGTAATGGAATAATGACCAGACAATGTATTGCCGCCATTACCTTTTTCTTTTGCATATTACTTATGCTGTATCATACAAGGCAAGCGTACGTCCACAGTACGTGCAAAGCTGAGGTTTCACATATCAGCCTTTTGTGAAAATGTCACTCACTCCCACTCTTATGAGGCTCTATGAACTCTGTGGTTAAAGTGAAAGCAGGGCAAGTGTGATAGAGATAACTTTGGAAATGGAGAACCAAAAAAGTCAAAGTGTAACAAAACGGCACAGTGACTCTTGGCTGGAAACTAGAAACCACCAACAAGAATATTTTACAAATCAATGCTCAGCAGTAGAAAATATTCTCAGGACTTGTGTATTTCTGTATTTCACAAACACGGCAAAAACTTCAGTATCAGTAATAATTTTGATAATGTGCAAACAGCAATGTGTAGTGTGTCAAAAACATGTGGTTGTGCAGAAAAGATATATTTAAACATGCACAGTTTATGACTTAAAATTGATGACATCTAGCTGTAAAAACTTTCTGCCCTTGTCAACTTGAGACTGAATTTTAGAATTTAACAGAAGATTCACAATACGAACACTTCTATGTCAAAGAAATAGGTTTTTAGTGCTGCAGCTCCACATTCATGTTTGAATAATCTACATGTAAATAATATAGTAGCCTTCAAGGTTTATGTATATTCCCTTTCACAGGCAGGGTTATTAATAGCCTCATCTTTCTTGCTGCCTTAAATACAAGATGAAAGATTTTGACATGTTCATAGCAGAGGGAAGGAGGTCTAGGCCATATAAACATTTGTTTTAATTAATCATTTGATTGTAAATTACAGTAAATGAAGGCTTACAGCCCACTGGCTCTTTTTCTTTAGCTCTGACATCACCTTGAGTTAAAAATTCTACTATTGCCTCTATGTCACATCTGTATCTATTTAGGGAAAATCTTTACAGAGATAAATTATTTTTGAGCAATGAAGGATGAATCTCCTGTGTTTTCTTTGACCTTGTGAGCAAACTACAAAAAGTGGAGCAATCGATCGCTACCCTCTGAAGATACAGCAATATTGTATTGTGGAATGAAGAGTGGAAAAAAATAGAAGTCAAGCCAGATGAACAGCTGTATTGAGATAAACCGTCACCCCATATGCTGAGGGAAAACAATCTCTGCACATTATGGAGACTGAAGATGAAAAAAATACACTTAATCAACTAACATTGATATTACTTCTGGCAATTAGGAGCATGCTGGTAATGATATGAGTTTTCAGCTGTAAATAATTATGCTGCCTGGGGGCCATACTTTAATTCTCTGCTGTATCTATAAACAATAATCAAACCAACAGCAGCAGGCTAAAAGTTGGAGATTTGTGGTTTGCAAAGCAGCAGTTGAGGAGCAGCTTATTGGAGCCCTGTGGTGATGCCAGTAGTCAGGGTCACCTTCAGGTGCTCTGTCATCTAAACACCAGTGTGCTAATGCTGAGCTTTATTGATTAGACAGTGTGCACCAACACGCATGCAGATGCACATAAAACACAGATATGATCCAATAAAAGCATACAGTACATGGACATACATGTACAGATTTGGAAAGATATTACATTTTTAATGCACACATTCTTTCCACGCAGACATGAACACATAGGGATGCTTGAGAGATCGATCATATAACAGAAATATATTTACCAAAGCTATCCTTCAAGTTATGAATGAAAATGTTCATTAGATGTAAGAAAATTTTGACCTATTACCATTAAACATGCTTTTACACTGTTTTGTACTACATGTCTACAGTGCTGTTGTTCACTCCAGAATTAGAAGTGAGTACACAGTGCTTCGGTTTATGTCAGAGCTGCCAAATCATTTTTTATCTTCCTGTAATGGTTAATCCACCAGTCTGCACAAGCTGTTTAGTTAAAATTATATGTTCTAGGCTAAAATTGTTACGCATGAATTTTTGAATGTCCTGTTTTACTAAATGACAAAAAAATATTAAAGCACATTATTATTGTTTGAATAACATACCCAATTACAGTTAAGTTTTAGTAGATGAATGTTCTGGATTCATTTCTCTCAGAGAGGTACAGTATGCCGACTCTAGTTTGGGTTTAAAAACGTGAATTTGCTTTGAAATTCCTCACTCCTGCTGCAAATGGTAAGATGTTGAGAACTCACTGAAAAGGAAAGAATTCACATTAAAGTGCTTCACAATGCTGGATGGCCATTAAGAGAAATAGGACAGGCGGTCTAAAAAATTTGTTAAGCACTGTAGTACATGTACAACATGCATTCATGGTACACTGGTACATGTTTAAAAGAATCTTGTACTGTGAAGTGTAAAAAAGAAAGAAAAACATGTATTAACAGGAGTGAAACTTGGCGGCAAACTTTCCCTCACTGTCAAACAGGAAATGGCAGCTTGCTGATGTGTGGGGACTAAGATTAAGTGCATAATTAAGGAAACATATGAAAGCCGGCACTGGGCCTGAGATTAATTAGGTGTGTGTCAATACCCTCATCAATATCCGATTAACTAATGACACATGGCCCAATGAGTGCTATTGATCTGCTCCAAGTCTGCTGTGTTAATAGGTTGCATCCGCCATTCAATGGGAGAGCTGACAGAAAACTGTAAGGAGAGTTTCACATCATGCAGGAAACAGTGCTCTAAACATGGTGGAGTCAGAAATGTCCCCTTAGTCATAAGCAGTCACATCAGATTCATGTAATGTGGTCTCATGAGATTCCAATGATTGCTGTGACCACAACTGAACTTATTCAGCTTTGTTAGAATTCCCATCCTTTAGTGATAATTAAAAATGACCCCAAAGGATCCCTCTCCCCAAAAAGAAAAAAAAAAGACTCAATCTAGATTAATGGTGGTGGAATGGCCAACATCATAAGTTAGCCCCTTTATGATAATGATTGTAATGATAATAATGAACACTTAGATGAAGGATGAACAATCCCCTGTCCTGGAGTTGAATCCCTATACAGGTTAATTAGGTAAGATAACATCATTAGCCACTCTCATGACTGCACAGAGAATTAATTGGATAAGATGGAGATTCAGGTCTATATTTAATCGCATAAACGATCAACGACAGCTTAGCCAAGGAATGGGAGGTCCAAATCGGTGGGCATCTTATTTAGACCACATTTAACCAGCTTAATAAGCAAAAAGGATCTCAGTGGATTGTGCTAGAAAGCCCCCCTTCGCATGCCTAGTATGATTAAAATGTGCATTAATGACATATTGTTGTGCTTTGTTAACTTCTGATTGTTTCAGGAATGTAGTGTAATGCGAGGTTCATCTCCACCTCACAATAATTCACAATCTGTAACTTTAGATAAAACAAAACATTGGCCACATAATACAAACGAGTTCTATTCACTGTTGATACATGCGAGTAATATCTCTTCCTCAGTGGAAAAGGCCACTAATGGCCTGATGGCTTTACCGTCATAAATAAAACTAAGTCTGACTGTTTGTTCTAAGGGAAGCATTAGCTGTAGTGTCATGTAGTGACATTAGTGTTATTAAGCCTTATGCCAAACGTGAGTGGGCTGATCCCCTGGGTGTTGGGTACCTATTCTTCACGGGAGCTGTAAAGCTTGCTACGTTGTCTTTGTTTGAAAAATACGTTTTGTCTCCAGTTCCTTCTAAATAATGCATGGAGGAAACTTTTGTGTGGATTGTCATATACTACATAATGAATGTTTACAAAGCAGTGTGAGTATTTTACCTTCACTCTGGGCAAGTTCTTTGTAGTCGATGCTCAGATGTGACAAAGCAGTCTGATTTACTGGTAATATCTCTTTGAAAGAGCAGCATGACACACATGACATTGATAATGAAAGACCATTTAAAGCACAAACAGGAATGCCATCTGGTAGATAAAACTGCCACGTACTGTAGATGAAACTTTATCTTGGCACAACTCAACAGTCTCAGTGTTCGTAATGGCAGTAGTAGACTACACTTCATTCACTAACTAAGAAATTCAGTCACACACATTTCCACTCTTATGTTTTGTGTGCATTTTCCCTTTATGAAACTTCATACACACCATATACAGTATTATGCAGACATTTAGGTAGAAACTTGATCTAAATTTTGTGTTTTATGTATTTAAGACATACGTATATAATTTAACTCAGACTTTCTCTGTCTTTTTTCTGTTGGTGAAAGTGAACATGAGGAGGATACCTGAAACCATGTGTCTGTGTGTTGTTAGGGACTGCGTCATCATCGCCTTGACAACTGAGGGCAAGCAGACGATGAAGAGGAAGACTTCAGAGCTCCAAAGGTAATTCCTAAGTAATACCAATATGTCTATGTACAGTTGGTTATGTAATGTGATAGTTTATGACAGTGTAGGTATTCTTAATAATGAAGGGTATCAGATGACTGGTAAAATGCACAGTAAACAGCAGTGTGTAGAGTAAGCAGAAACAGGACTCAAGTAAAAGTATTGTTACTTTATGTTTATAGTGACTCAAGTAGAAGTATTCATAAACATAAGTACTTGAGTAAGGGTAAAAAGTATGTTACAAAACTGCTTAAGTAGTGAGTGTTCAGTTTCATAGGTTATTTTGTTCATTTTTAAACTTAAATTATTATTGTTGTTTTTTTTCACCGTTACTACTTAATTTGTTCAGTTTTACTCATTTATTTTTTTGCTCAGTTTTTGTTGCTTAATTTATTCATTTTGTTAACTTAATTATTTTGCTCATTTTTTGTCTTTTTTGCTCATTTTCTTGATTTTTTTTGCACAATTTCTTGATTTTCTTGCTTATTTTGTTCACTTGTACTCATTATATTTTATATTTCATAACTGCTTGACTATTTGGTTCAGTGTTCATTAAAAAAAAAATTTCATTTATTTCATGCTCATTTTGTAATTTTCTTCAGTTTTTGTTGTTTTTTGGGTTATTTTGTGGCTTATTTGTTGCTTTGTTAATTTACTTGATTATCGTGTTCATTTAAAATTATTTTTTTGGTCTGTTCAAGCTTTTTTCACTCCTACTCACTGAACTGAATGTAACTGAGTAGAAGTATATTCATCACAAATGTAAATGAGTAAAAGTTATTGTTCAAAATGGCTGCTCTCAGAAATACAGTTAGTTGAATAAACAACTCGAGTACATGTAAAGGCATACTTGAGTACTACCGACCTCTGGCAGTACGTTACAGTAAGCTACAGTTAAAGCAGAGAGACAAAACCTACAAATAATTCTCATAAATAAAATACAATATATTGCATGAATTCACCTACAGTAAATATACTCCACTGTTGTTCACTTCATGGTGCACTGCTGAAATGTGCCTTTGTGAGTGTACTTAAAAGTGCAAAGAGTACATTTATGGTCAATATGCATGCAAAATGTCTCCATTGCCCAGTGAAGAAGAAAAAGTCTGCCCTTTTTGTAGCCTTACTGTCAGCTGTGTGAACTCTGTGTCTTAAGGGAGACTGGCTGTTGTCAAACACTAAGAAAAGGCCTCTGTCCACAAGCAAATAAAATATTCTTTGGTGCATGGTGCCCTGTCCCTTTGTGACTATTGAATTACAACCCTTATCCGTGTTCGAGGGAAAAGAAAAAAAGAATGTCAAGCGAAGATTTCAGGTCGCACTATGCCATAGAAAAGGGGAAGTGCCTTGTCTAGTGCAACACAGAGCCCACTGTCATTGTGGATTAAGGGTTGATTGAGCTTAGCTGAGTAGATGACAGAGGAGATGGTCATTCTCAGGGCACAAAAGAAAGACGAAAAAAAAAGGTTGCAGGTCAACTATAGTATTACGGCATTTTGGAGGAAATATATATACAGCAGGTTTTTAATCACTTTTTGTACAATTGTAGTCAACTTTGGCCTGTTAGAGGGACAATTTTTGGCATCTATTGTAATGTACATCATTATGAATGTTAAACATGATAATTTAAAAAAAAGCTACATCTTGATTATTTAATTCATGTGAAGTACATTGTGTAAGCCTCAAATGAATGCTGAATAATGAGGGTCTGACTGAAAGATATTACATCCATCTTTGCAACAATTTACAAGAGGTGTTCATGGCAACAGGGCATTTTAGCTCTAAAATTTACAACACCAGTCAATTGCTACACTCTGACCAAAACTGCATATTTTAATCATACTGCTAGGATTAATTAAAAACAGACAAACAGTGGCCTAGTGTGCAGGTCAAAAACAAGTACATTTACAAGTAAAGCTCTTGTAGATAATTTAGAATGGCTGATGTTGGCATGAGTGTAATGTTTAAAAAGTACACAAGCTAATTTAACACAGAAGTGAACTCACGTGTGTCTTTTGGATTTACACAAACATAAGTCCAGCAATTACATTACATTCTTTCAGACATTGGGGGTTTGTTGCATGTACAGTCATATATCTGCAGGAAAATGAGTCGTGAATGTGGTTAACAACGGGGTTGGCAATCTCAAAAGTTAAGAAGCTTGTATTTGGCAGGAGATGTGCAGTTTTAACAACTAATGAACTCACAACATTACAGTTTTACAGCCGGTATAAAACAGTCTCACACACACACACACACACACACGCACGCACGCACGCACACACACACACCCCCCCCCACACACACACAAACACACTGTACATAATGCACAAAAATCTCTATTACAGAAAAACATTTTGGCAAATTAAAAGCAAGAATGTGAGGGTGTCTTTAATTCAATAAAATGCACATGTAAAGGAAATGCTGCAAAATACCTCTTTATCTAAAAGTATTATGCTTCTTTTGTGTAGCTGCTGATAAGTACCATTGGACACAAATAGAAACAGCTGGAAATATAACTAAAGTGTTTTACTCTCCACAGTTGTTTACACAATCAAGTTTTTTGTGGGCTGTGATAAGGTGCATGGATATCCTGTGGTCTTTGCCTAGTTAATGTGTACGGACCGCACACTGGCTCTGCTTTCACTGAGTTATTACGCCGAGTGTAATTTGAAACAATTACAAAAACACTGGCCCACTTGTTACAACACTCATTTTCCCTCACATATACAAACCACAGATTCAATAGCTTTACATGTTTTTCAATCACACCCAGTGGAGCAGTGTTCAGTGTGAAAAAGTATAGCATTTCATCCTAGCTTGCATGGTATGGGATAATCTTTCACATTTTGCCTGGGGTTTGTTTTGCTATTTCAGCAGAAACTTGTGCAAGCCATGTGAATTACCATAGGAAAAGACGATAAAAATACCAAATGATATTGTATCAGATGTAAATGAATAAACTATTTGAATAATCAGGGCAAATAATTTATTATCTGTGATAATAAATAGTGTTTATTCTCCAAGATGCATTGCACAGATAACAGTTTTAAACATACAAGCAGTGGATAGATGGTGTAACAATGTACAGAAAGTATATTGAGCTGCGTGGTAAGATATACTAACAGACCTCTGTGAAAAATATAGCTCTAATAACACCAACCACACACTGAATTTCAAGGTTAATTAAAAAGGTTTTACACTGAAGTGACCGGCATGTTCTTTAGATATACTGTTTAGGTTCTTTGATGTCATGTACAGTAGCATCTGAACTGTTGTCTTATTTGTTTTGACACCATTCTTACAGATTTTTCACACATTTTTTTACAGACTCCACTGGTTTTGGGTTTGACCCAGCCAGTGATGATCTTTTTCCATTTGTGGAGATGGACACCTTTAGCAGCGTGAGTACAGTTTCACTTCTGGCCCTTCATTGCCGCATATTTGAACACAAGGAGGTCAAGCCCTGTACCTCCATCTCTCTCTCTTCTGTGAAGGTGCTGGTGCAGTCTGACCATTGACATTTAACATTCCTCTGTGCTGCCTCTGGGTTCTCAATGGGGGATTGAGGGGTGCAGAGGCCACTGCCTGGTTCTCAAGGGTAAAAACAAAAAGGCTCTTGAAAATCCCAAGGAGTTCCCATGATCCTACTGAAGACCTTGATCCGACTTGTGTTAGATTTCCATTCCACGGATTAGGGCACACAAAACGTACATATTTGGGCGATTTATTTTTTCTAATGCCCTGAATATCAAACAATGAATTGCAGTGATTCTCAGAGTTGTACAAAATTTGGGCTTATTTGGGCTTACTATTTGCCTGTACTGAAAATTTGTAGAAGTTTGGCTGTGTAGTTAAGGTATATATTTTTTCTTTATCATTAATAGTATTTTGTCCTTTGCTGACATTTCTAAGTCAGTGTTAAAGCTTGTAGTGACATTTTATGGTGGAAAGTTTTCAAAGTCATCTTTCAAGGTTTTTTCCAGTAACATACATAATCTGTTAGCATCAAAGGAGCACACATGCATAAATAATTGACTAATTCACTTAAAGGGGGCCAGCGTAGATTAATTAAGCTTGAATACTAATTATGTTTTCTGTCTACACCAACTGCCGCGGATGTTGTTTAATAAGAAACTGTTTGGTGGGTCACAATTAATGTGCACATATAAAGCTGCTCCATAAATTTAGACAATTTCACATTTTAAGGCCTTTGAAATAAAATGCTAACCTAACTAGTGTTCTAAATAAAGCCACTTTGTAGATATTATACTCATGCCATTGTATTCATATGGCTATTTTTTGTGTTAAAGGATGATCAAAATAATTTTAACATGAATATAAACTCTACCTTTTATTTATCAATATAGCAACAAGTTATCTCATCCTTTTAATAAGTTACTATTTTGGGTTTCCAGTGCTATATGCACATGTACACGCATCTCCATGTAAATTCAGATATTATAGCTTTGTCACAACCACATTGTAAGAATAATTAGCCCAAACACAAAACTGACATGATGAAATTTTCAGGACAAATCATTTAAAACACTTAACAACATCCCCGCACGGGCCAGGATCTCTACATTGAGCTGGTAAAAACTCCAGTAACACTGTTGTCCTTCATTTTGCCCAGTGCACACAATGCTTCTCTGAAAACAGTAGCTTTAAGTAGCTTTATGAAGACAAGGTTCTGCTTTCTGCACTCCCCTGGCAAACAGCGCATGCAGGGACAGAGGGAGACAGCTCAAAGCCGGGGCCTTGTTTACAGCTGCGTGGGGAAGAAAACAGGCAGACGTAAATGAGGGTTGACGGTTTCATGAAGCACAATTGGTTGATGGCAGATTCAATGTGACTGGGTTGGACTGGGCGATGATCCGTACAGTATGCAAAATTCACTTTCTAGCTGGTCTGTGCCCACCAGCCCCTAGCAGCAAGCGGTCTTCCCCAAGCCCTTCTAGCTATGCCTTTGAATGCAACAAGAACTGAACAAGGCATTGTTGTGCTCAATTCCTTCTGACAACAATCACATTTAAAAAGAAAGAAAGAAAAATAAGTCACGGATTTCTTTGTCACCCCATATAGATGATTTTTTTTCTCACGTTGACTGCAAAGCAAGAATTTTGTGTGATGCACAGTGAAGTGAGGAAGAGCGTGGAAGGATTTTAAGGGGGATCTGCACATGACAAGCAGAACGTGAAGGGCTCTTACATCAGCTGTTGTCTACATACAGTGTGTTTCACTAGAGGAAAATTTACTGGTACATTATTTTGACGTAGCATCATAAATTTCATGTGAAGGTTTCAGCCTTCAGTATTTGTTTTGTTCAAATCCTTAAAAAAAAATAAACAGCAATTCCTAGTGTATGTTTAAAAAGACAGGTTATTTCAGGAACCCTGGTAATACTTTTTATTTCCTTGGGATTGAATTGTTGTTTATTGTTGTAGAAATGCAACATCTGCATGTTCTATCCGGTTGTGGCACATTAAACAACAGTCCTTGTATTACAAGGAGCATGCTGTCAATGTCAGTGGAGTCTAGGGAGCAAGATGAGAACCAGGCATTTTTCTTAGCTCTCTAGACAGAGAGGCTCTCATGGCGCTGTGTGGATTAGATGTTTAGTGACAATGACCCAAAGCATTAAGCCTGGAGTGTACTGTATGTACTGTACTCCTCCTGTGTACTTCCCCTTGTGTGTTTGCTGAGGTTCTCTTTTCACAATTGAACTGAACTTGAGGCAAAAATACATGTATAGTAATCAGCAGACTTATTGACATTTGCCGGATTTGGAGCTAATTTATATTGGATAGTGAGAAAAATGGTGTCAGTTTAGAAATGAGACCAAAGCAAAACTGTGCCCAAAGACAAACTCACATAAACTGTTGAAGAATCACATTACTTTGCAAAATACTTCAGGATGCATAATATTTGTATAACATACTTATGGTCTGATGAAGATATTTGAAGTTACTCTGTGCAGTTAGTAGTGCCGTGAAACAATTTCCTTTAGTTTATTGCTTAAATTAATAGTTTTCAACCTTGATTTTCAACCATCACTCCCATGTGCCTTTAGCGCTGACGGCATAAAAACTATTATTAGCAAACAAAATAACTACCACAGTAATACCTTTCACAATACCTATGTGTTTATTCTTAAATAAATTTCAATATATCAAATAAAAGCATCAAGGCAATACAAATGTCAAATTTCTTTGCCATAGTTTAAAAAGTTTGATGTTTTATTTCCAGTTACACAAATCATAATACTTCCAAGGAAGAAAATGTCATAAACCACCTTCAAACAGTGTTTTCTAGGCTTGTAATTTATATATACACCACAATAAATGAACATTTGTCTTAAAGAAAGGTTTTCAAAGTGGTTTGAAGAAAGAAAAATGGAAATGAAAACCAAAGGAGGCAGACAGGCAGACAGTCACCACTGATGCTCCACACTATGTGAAACACAGAAAAACTGATTGGTACCCAGTCGAAAAGAAAATGGTTTTTAAATAAGTTACAATTAGATAAGCATTAATCTCAGTGGTATAAATGAATGTCTTGCTGTAGGGCTTGTTGAATGTAAAAACAGATTTACAAAAACTCCTCTTACCAGATTGGTCTGGAAGTAGTCCCCCTCTATTTTAATTGCTCTGTCATTTGGAGTTGAAATAAGCCCCCCCACTCATTCTGCCCCTTGATTTTGCCTTTGAAATTAAATATTGTATACAAATACATGCTGTTCCTGGGCATGAGCACAGTTCATCATTGAAATCTGCATAAAATGATGCTTAAAAAGCTCCATACGCTTTGAGCAACAGAGCTCTTTTTTATGGTGCATTCTTATGTAAACATATCCATAACAGAAACAACTAGTTCTGCCTTTTACCTCAGCATTCTTATTGTTGTGCTTGTCCACAGAAATGAGAGAAATGTGGGACTGCAGAGATTATTCCACATACTCTTGATTTCAAAGGGACACGTACTGACTTTCATACATCTCTTCATTTTCTTTCTGTGCCATGCCATGCCAGTCTAGACCACCTACAACATTTCTTTGAAAAAGAACAAAAAACATAGATAGATAGATAGTTAGATAGATACATACATACATAGATACATAGATACATACATGCTGTGCATGATTAAATACCATGAACCTGGGAAACTGTTATTTAAAGCCTTTTTTTCTGCCTCCTTTGAGTCTTTCTGGGTTAAGTTCATGTGAATGAAAGTAATGAGAAGAGTGCCTGGATTTCCATACTCATTTGCAAACTGCAGCCTGTGAAAAAATGCATAATTTCCAGGAGAGTGTTTTTGCCTATTCATTTTAGAAACAAGGAGGAAGTATTTTAATGTGACCTTCATTACACATTCATGTCAACTTTTCTTATCTATTTATGATTAAATTCTTTTCCACTCCTGTTGTTCAATTAGTGCTTGACCCCTTTAGCGGCGATGTAAATTAAATGACATTTCAGTGTCGTCCCATATTTAAAATACTGCGTTAGTTGCGGATCATAAATGATGATCTTCATTCTGCAGCTAATTTATTCATTTAACAATTTCCCTCCAGAAGTTACAGCAGAAGGCTCTGCAGCAACCTAAGCAGAAGAAATCCAAGTCGGCTGAATTTCTGATGGGTGAGTCCTGCTTGATGAGTTATTGCTCATAATTTGTGTAAGGATTAATTAACTAATTACAGACAAATGGCTTTGGGCTAAATTTTGCTCTTGCTTGTCAGGGCGCAATTTGTAATTATTTTAATCATTTCTTCTTCTTCTCTTTTTTCTCTTCCTTCTGCAAGATTCTGATTTAATTTTAACCTAATTGTGTTTTAGTGTCATTTGAGGAGGATGCGCTTAACATTTTGGGGCAGACAAATCACCATTAGAAAAATTTCGGTTCCATTAAATATGCTTTGTTTGTTAATGAATCACTTTGACCTAACTGTTGTATTCCCCTTCATGTCACTGTTTGTATTTTTATTTATGCGTCTATTTATTTTGTCAGGGAGAGAGGATAGAGCTGCTGTGGTGGGCATAGAAAACCCAGCTTTCAATGGAGAAGCAAGCACCGAGCTTTCCGTTCCTCCAGTTTGGCTGGGGAGAGAAATCCGAGGTGACAGGCCAGATAGCACCCTTGCAGCTCACCAAAAAAAAATGGAGCTGCAAGCCCCTGCCAAAGAAAGAGGTGAAGCTTCATTCTTCATTAGCCTCAAATTTGTTGACAGTAGATGTGTTCCTGATCTAACCTTTCTCTCACTCCCCCTTTCTTTCTTTTGGTCTCTCTTCATTCGGGGGGCCCGTGGTCCCTGCATTCCAAAGCAAGCGTGTCCAAGCAAGCAACCCTCGTATAACTTCTTCCTCTGCTGGAGAACGCTGCTGTAGTGGGTGTTCTATCTCTATCTAGAAGTACCCTCGACACAATCAGCCTTGACTCCCACTCTCGGCTACATGCCTTGTGGTGGGCTGGAGTCATAGGAGAGTGCATTTACATACGCTACTACGCTACCAAGCAGATCCGCTGTCTGTGTGGTGTACTCACAACGCCCCCGAAACACAGCTTAAGGCCAATCAGGCATACGAATATGCCCCCTTATAATTCAGTATGTCAGAGAGAACTCTTGAGGAATGGGATGGTAAATTAGGATGCGTTCAAGGTTGTGAGTGTGCCAGTTTTCTCAGGGATGAGTCACATGTTAGATTCTTGATTTAATGTGGTTCATTTTGCTTTAGCTGCATGGCTAGTAATTATCAGTATTTTATTGTCATTTTATGCACAAGAGGTAGGCACATACTTTATATGGGTCTGTGAAATCAAAATATGAATAAAAAATTGTGTTTACCAGTTGAGAAATTGGTAAAGTGTCAGCTACAGGACTACTGAATCTAAAGGAGCAGATGAAGATCATTGTAATCCTTTATTAACTTTGCTTTTGATTTGTTTTCCATCCTCTTGTACAATGAAAAATAATAAACTGTGTGGAGGATAATTTGGAGTATTTATGTAGAACACTGTCGTCCAGTAACTAATGATACTGAATGCAAACCAGTTTCTGACCAAAACTACTTTTTTCCCTTTAGAAATGTTTTTCAGTAAATTATGGTGAATCCCTCAAGATAGTTTTTGGTGTTGAATTTTGGGCATTTTAATTATTCAAAAGTAATCACAAGTTCACTGGACAAAAAGACATTTTACAATCATGCTGTAAAATAAAATAAAATAAAATAAAATGCTGTTTCAGGAATATTCACACAGTAGCAACAGGGCAAATTACAGTAAAACAGTAAAACATTAAAAGCATTATATGTGAGCTTATGTTTATTATAATAATTAAAAACTCACTTAATAATTCCCCTATAGTAAATCTCATGATAGCATCATTTTAAAATAATAAGGTTTCTGAGAGTGATTCATGCTGCGTGTCAATCAAAAATTAAATCACCAGTAGCAAAATTGGCATCAAAATTAAGCAACCTTTCTTTATTTGTGATTTGCAAAGGATCACTTTGCCTTCCCTGTTTGTGGCACTCGACCTCTGCCATACTCTTTGATTATTTCTCATTCTGTCTTTAGAGTAACCCTGGCTGGCAAGAAGTGCTAGTTATTGATATTGTGCAAGTAAGAACAGGGAGTTAAAATTTTCATTAGAGAGATGAACTGGAGGACAGCCAGACTATTTAGGTAAATCACAGATATGATTCAAAAAGCGATCCACGAAGCTTCTACCATTATGCAAATTTGTGTGTGAAAAAAGAGTTTCATAACCTCAGAGCTATTTGGAGAGAAATTGTTCAAACTCTATGTTAACGATGTAGAGGGATTTAACATGTGAATTTCACAGTCAATTTATGGCGCTGCTGAAGAGCCATACGGCTGCTTCTCATTTAATAAGTACTGCAGTGTGACTGTTTAACTTAGAGTAAGGAAAATGTTCTGTGGATATTTCATATGTGTATGAATGTGAGTCAGGGAGCTGTGTTGGGTGGTGGCCTAGTGTGCCAGTGGTGTTCCTGTGCAAACACACTTACCCACATTTTTATGCATCCAAGCGCCGATACCCTCAGCCTTCTATAAAGGTGATCCTTGTGTGGAATATATAACGTGATTTAATGCACCGTGCATTTTTTTGCCCCACAACTTGAGAAATACAAGTAAAGCAATTTAGATTTGATTGAAATATTCAAGGCCTGTAATGAGAATGATTTGGGGTTAAGAAAGCTGCTTGGTAGGGTGTACCCCTAATAGAAATAACCCTGGAGCCATTAGATTCCCATAAACTCTGTGGGGCAGACTTGATACCCATAGGTCAGTGATTGCTAATAAGAAGTCAATGAGACATGGGCTTAGGATATTTTCCTTTGGATCTGCTCCTCCAAAACTGCATAGTCCTCTAGGCCACTGACCTCAGAGTATTTAGAAGGTATTGTCTTTGAAATTCCAGGTACTTTTTAGCTTGTAGACTTTCTCATTAGTTCCTTTTGAACATGGCAAACATATGGCAGTCGTATTTAAGAGATTGCCTGCCATGACCTTTTGCAGCATGCTAATTAGGCCCCAGAGCACTGCAGGCCGTAGAGAGGTGCACTCAGAAACCCAGCAGTCTCATTCTCACTTCTCTTTCTCTCTCTCTCTCTCTCACACACTCTCACTCTCTCTCTCTCTCTTTCTCTGTACTCTCGTCTCATCTTGGCTCTGCCTTATCTGGTAGCAGCCGCTGCCCCTGCCCTTCAACAGTGTGAGTTTCAAAATTAACATTTCGCTTCATGTGCTTCTAATAACTACTGACCTGAACCTGTACAACTCCCCTCTTCCCTTCCCCACCAACCCTACACCAACTCCCAACCCCTCTTTCTCCCATTCTCTCGCTTCTTCCACTTTCCACAGGAAATGAACGCACTCAAAATTACTTTGACCCATCGTCAGCAGAGCAGACAGACCCAAGGCATTGCATGATGGCTGGGGTCAACACTGAAGATGAGCTAGAATTAAGTATGCCATTCACTGTCATAATAGTTCTCCTTGGTTCATTAAAGTGAGGTGAGCGAGATCACTGGTAGAAGCCTCCATTTGTGACAGCAGGACAGTCTATGTAAATACACCAAGTGATGGCATCACTAGATTGGCTACCCAACTGTCCGCTGTCATTGACGAAGGTCATATATGATTGGTCAGTTTTCATTTCAACATGGCTTATTCTTTCCTCTGTCAAATGACATGCAGAGCCATATCAATAGTTTGCAGCCCCCTGCTAAAGTAGGCCTATTAAAAGCGAACTCTTGGGAGCCAAGTAATATGCATGTTATAATGAAACATGGCTATTAATGGAGAAGCCATTTCACCTGTATCTTTTGGATATCACTGCCGTGTAATATCAAAGGATTGGCCAAACCAAATCTCATCATATGATGACAGGCCGGGTAACAGGCATGTTAATGCTCCTATTTCATTACCCCTCTGCATACACTTGATTTTCACCACTCTCCAGCCACAGCTAATATCTCCAGTTTGCATGTTCAGATGTGATTTAGATTGACTTCTCTGATAAGCAGAAAGTAATTCTGAGGCACACGAGTGCCTGTATTTTTCCAGTACCTTACAAGGTGTATTCATTGTGATTGTTTTCAACTGTAGCAATACTGAGTGCAGATGAGAAGAGGCTGTATGAAAGAATGGCTGCTTTGCTGGATGAGGACAATACCTTCATAGATATACCTGGTAAGTATGTTTACGCTGATACATTAACAGCGATTTTAATACCAGATTTTACCTACTAAATGTTAAGCTAATAAAAAATATGTCAGCTGAGACAATGAGATTGTTTTTGTGCAGCTTTTCTGTCTCTTTTACCCTTTTACTGTAAATAGAATGGTAATTTGTAAATACCTATTTTAGCATCTTATAGCAATACCCTTTACCAAATGTGAGATAAAAACTACATTGATACAGACTGGACACACTGTCTTGGCCTTAGGAAAAGGCCAAGACAGTGTAGTCTGGTACAAACAAAACAACAATAAGCATTTTTTGTCACTAACAGTGACAGAGCACTAACTGGAACAAAGAATGTGACTGGAAATGGACCCTCACTAGTGCTTTCCAGGCACAGGCCATTGTTTCACAGTAGGCACGTGCAGTTTTATTTATGTAAGTAACCAACCAACCAGGCAACATTTAGGTGGTTTAATCTTAGCATTGTTCTAGGTGAACACAGTCACACCAGATCCTGTTGACATGACGCACATCTCTCCGGAGCATAAGTGATAGGTTTAGGCCTGCTTCAATTTAGACTGCTCATGTTATTTTCCATTGTCTTGGATTTAGCTGTACCACCAAGATTAGCACCGTCACCCATTGTCTTGGAATGTTCATAAAATCCCACAGCAAAGTAAAGAGGATCTTGGATTAACAGTTTCTCCATGCAAAAAACTGAGAGACAGGGAAAGAGAGTGAGGATGAGAGAGAGAGAGGGTGAGGGAGAGAGCTTGTATTCCTGTACTAATGGAGTCCAACTGTGGTGACTGCCAGTTTGCACTTCACCGAGCTACAATATACTTCAAGACAATCATCTTATGCTGTTGTATGGATGCCTCCCACTGGTATAGGTTGAACGTCTCCTTTGCAACTGTAGACCAGGCTCAGTGTTTATCAGCACTGATCCTGATATTTTACATCTGCTTCTCAGGCTTTTGTCTCCACTTTTACATCCTGTCACAAAGCACCATAAAAAATAGCATGAATGAGACACAGTATTAATGAAATGGACAGTGGCCAGTGCTTCAGAAAAAAAATCAAGCAAAAAATCCCTTCTGTTTGTTGAAGATTTTTATTTTTATCTTGATAAATTGTCTTGCTATGGCTTTAGGATGAAAAACCACAGAAAGGCATTCTATTCATGTTGGCACTCTGTAAAGTGCTAGACATTGATATCAGCTGCTATGTGAAAAGCATTAGGTAGTGATAACAGTTTTGGTTGTTATAAATACTGGACTTTGAATGCACAGATGCTTAATGCCTCTTGGTTTCTATCGGCAAGGCGATACAGCAAACCTGAAAACATCCAGACAGCAGGTTAGCTCCTCGAAATGATGCTTCTCTGCTATAAGTGATGAATTCCAGGTTTCCAGCTACAGAAAGTACTGTAGTTTTCAGGTTGTGGAGAAGAATGCACCATTTTAAAGTATAACCCTTAAAAAAAAATCAATCTTTGTTGTGAAAGACCAGTAAATATACTTAAGTTTCATGCAACAAAATATAGATTCTATTTACACAAATTTTAAATATATCTAACTTAGAACCACAGCCACTTAAAATACAGGTAAATAAAAGTGGTTTGTCTTTACATTTTTATTGAGACAACAAGAAGAATGTCAAGTCTTCCTTCAATCTAACTCAAATAAATGAAAGATGATACAGTATGATCGATTCTTGCACTCAGTTGCATTTTATGTTTCCTTTTCCTTTGTCTTTCCCTAAATTGACAATAAAAAATGTATATATTTGATTTTTACATGATGGTTAATATCATTACCCATGCAGAAATTCCTTCAGTTTAGAACCAGACAAAAAAGATAAAAAAGACACTGCTCAAGCAACTGTAATATTAAAAAAAGCAAAACAAATATGCACCTTTTTTCACATACAGTATAATTCTGCATCAGTGGCTATTATGTTACTTACAGTTTAGAATACCTTTTAAATGGATGCACATCACTTTGAGTGTGTACGCGTTTGTAGTCAAGGCTGGTATGCACATCCATCCGTTTGTGTGTGCTCACTCTGATGTTTATGTGTGCATATTCATGTTTTGTGTGTATGCATGCTCACTGATGCTTGTCTCTCCAGGTACGCTGATACCCTCCAGGGATGAGGAGGTGTTGGAGGTGAAGGCGGGTGAACCAGTGCTTCAGCGGCGACTGCTGCTCCATGGTGGTGCTGATGCCTCGGGCGCCAGGCCCTCCCAGGCCAATACCATTGCCAAAACTCATGCTAGGTCTGGTGCAAGAGAAAAGGCTGGACTCGAAGCAGGGAGGATGATAATGGGCAAAGACAGCACTGTAAAAAGTAATCATATGCTATTTAAATTTGACTTTTTATTTAATTGGTTTTTGGTGTTGCAGATTTAGAAAACAATCAAGACAAGAAGATAAATAGTCCTATTTTTTGATGAGACAATATTCAGTATTAATATTTAGTACTTATCACAGAAAATAAATCCTGTATTGTTTTATTCTAGTGTATTATTATAAGGCCAGTGTTTCATTTTTTGCAGTGAGGACAGCAGAGGATGTGATACCCCACTACGCCCAGCAGCTGAGGGAGCGTGTGCGACCTGACATGATCACGCTTGGCAGCCTTTCACTGCAGCAGGTCAGAGCTACAAAGAGGAATATCTGTGTCACCATCCCATATTCACCAGCACATCAGCCATGTCCATTATGCTGTGTATCAGTAGCTTCAGCTAATGGACATAGTGTGTGCATGCCTGTGTAGATATTTAACCGTTATTGTCTGTTTGCATATGTATGCATGCGTTATATATTCTGCTCACTAATTTTCTTTCATATTCTTTTGATTTTTACATGTTTGCTCTGCTGCGCGCCTTTGGAACTTTTCAATTTTATTCTCTGTACATGTTGTAAGCTCAAATGAATGTGCAGCTAAAATTGCTTTTGCTGAGCATACAGCACATTTAAAGTATTTCATAGGTTAAGTAACCCATTCATTTGCAGCTAGAAAATGAATACATGGATTTTACTGTAATCTGTTTGATACCCTTGCACTGTTAATTATTTTCAGTGACAGTTTTGTTATGTCTTTGAACTTTGTTGCGCATTATTATGTATATTTGTCTCTGACAGAATTTCCTTGATTCTTTACCAGTCTTACAGTCTTTTCAGGAAAAATAGAGCGTGACTACTTTTTATTTCCCAAATGGGGAGTAGGAATTTTGTGTACCAGCGTTAAGATCTGAAGCATCTTTCAAAACAAGTGTTTGTATTCCATCAGTCACAAAGAACATATGAGTGAATACAACAACATAGGGTTTTCATTATGTTGGCAAATCTAGAATACAAGAAAAATGAAACATTAATGCATATGTAAACAGAATGCAGAACTTTTATCCACTATATTTTTAGTTGTAATCTCACTTGAAAAGAGAGTAGGAGTGTCATAATATGAATAGAAAGTAAATGTAATTGAGGAAAAAAGGTTCAACAATCTATGCTCATCACTTGGATGCTACAGCAACAGTTGACTCATTCTCCCTTACTGGTTAATCAGTGGCATCTAGTGTGTACTGTATCAGTACTGGGATCAGTGTTATCTTATTCTACCATAATATGTATGCACTCTCCTACTGTTTCCACACCCACCTCCCATTGAAAGCACATTATCCACCAGAGATTTCACATCTATTTTAAAAATAATAGTGTTTTTCTTCTTCCTCTATTCTGTCGTACAAAGCTTCTACAGGGTGAGACGCTGTCACTTAGCAGTGTCAATGCATCTGAATGGGAAGTGTGAATGTGCTGACTGAATATAAAACCGGCAGAAATACTCATCAAACGCTACATGTCTTTAGGGTCTGGCTCGATATCGATTGCCTGCAGATTGCATTACAGTTGCTTCTTGTGCTTAATTCTGCCATTATAGTTTCACTGCACTGTTTCATAAAGCTGCATCCAAAGAACTGTACACATGTATTTACACACATTTTCAGCAAGCTGCTCAAAAAGGACTGCTGAGGAGGAGTGAGTGGGCAAAGAGAAAGAAGAGACTAATAGAATTTTTCACCGGGAATTTTAAGGTAAAGGCCCATACATTTTGGGGTATTTTTTCTCCCTTACAGGCATTCAGTACATCATAAAATAACTAACTTGGGGACTAAATATTGCTTGTGGGAAATTTTACAAGCATCATCCAATCATATTCTTTCACTCACCATCTGTCAATTAGAAACCCACAACATCCAATGTGCTTTGCTTTAAAATGTGTAATTATTCTCACAGAAATTATCCAATATTATAATTTGAATTGATGTGTTTTAAACAAATTTAAGCTTTTAATTAGATGAGGATGCTCATGACTAATAACCATGCTGGTAACATATCCACTTTAATATTTAAAAGGAGCCCCATTCACAAAGAGATGGTGACAGTGCATTAAGAGAAGTACCACCGCCGAGGCTGAACACACTCTTTCAGGGGTAAGTCCAGCGCATTTCACATTTTTCTCCATATGTGCAATTGATGTCACATGACTGTAATCAGTAATTGTGTGAAAATCA
Source organism: Pseudamia nigra (assembly GCA_029823295.1). Taxonomy (NCBI): domain Eukaryota; kingdom Metazoa; phylum Chordata; class Actinopteri; order Kurtiformes; family Apogonidae; genus Pseudamia; species Pseudamia nigra. Next base: position 25,049 of record JAQQAE010001125.1, read on the forward strand.
TTTGTATTCCCACTGACATTCAAGCAGGCATGTAATTCATATGTCCTCTGCATGGCTTCGCTTGTCGACGGGCATTGCATTGTGGGTAGTATGGCTGCAGGGCACAAAAATCTGTCCATGTCATGGGCTTGGAGGTGCATCAATTCTTGGTCCATCCACTTTAGTCAGAGATCACACATCACATCTTGTAGTGAGAATCCCACAGGCAATTGGCTTAGCATGTTTAAGTTTTTAGTAATTGCTTCTACTGTACTGGCAGATGTGATAAAATCAAAATACTACTGTACACATCAGTATCTTCACTCATGTTTGGTTGTTTTATGGGTGGGTGGTAGTCGGACACCAGCTCTGTCAGATGAATGTGGCTTCGAGTTTAGCACGATGACCTCCTCTCGACAGCCTTGAACTCTGTAAATTCCTTCTGATATCAATGGTGGGTGGCTATTAGACATGGGAGACTTTCTATGCATCACCTAGGGCTACATCTGCCTGAAATTGAATGAGAAATGATTTCACTTTTTCCTCTCTCTACGCCTATAAAAGAGAAAAAAATAAAGAGGAGGGAAGTGTAGCTGACTTGTGGTTTTTGTAACAAATGTGTAATTCATTTGTTTCCACTGTTTCTGATTTAATGGTGGTCGAGTAATTGCATTAGGAAGCGCATTGTGCCTTGTTGTGAACTGATGAAAGCACATGTAATACTTTTGATAGGCGAACAGAAAGAGCGGAGGGAGAGAAAGACCGTGTGCTGCCTTTGATGCTAAGCATTTATTTGCTGAATTATCCTTCCTTTTACAAGCATCTTATCCCCAGTCACAGACAGGCCAGGGCCCCTGTGATATTGCTTTATTTTGAGGAATTAAGAGAGGTGGCGAGCAGACAGGGTAAAGCAACCTCTTATTACATTACCACTGATAAGATTGAAAGGCTGGGAAAAGGAGAGAGTGAGCGAGAGACAGAGGCAGAGAGAGAGAGAGGGAGTGACCCAGTGGAAAGTGTTTTGTTGTGGTGTTATTAGATTGAGCTCCTGTTGGCTACAGAGTGGAACAACAGAGAGTCCAAAATGCAGGTGGCTGTTAACAGCATTAGCTGCTTGTGCTTGTGTGTGTTGTACATGTTTTTGTGTGTATTTGTGCACGTAACAGCAGAACCACTGAAAGCCCGTCACTCAGAGTGCTGGGTGAAGGCCAGGAGGAAGCAATGGCCAAATACAGCCAGATGACAGAGCACCCGGAATCCTCCTCCTCGTCATCACAGACCCTGTGGCAGGTAAGATCTGTTAGACGCTCTAACTGTGGACTGAGACACACACTACCAGGAAATGGGATGCACAAACAGGAAGAGACATGGTCATTTACTGCTACGTAAGAGGTTCACAGCAGAGGATATAGATCCTGAAATGTTTACAAATTGACAAACAAAAAGGAAAAACGGTTAGTACAAAAACAGTCAAGTGATGTAATTCTGTGAAATCATGTGATGAATGGGATCTGTTAAAGGATGGGCAAATTACATCCCTATTTTTCTAGTTTTTTCAAATTTCTTTACTCTTTTCAGTACACCAGTGGGTACTATATGTATATGCACATTACTGTAGAAAGGCACACACATTCATATACTAAACAAAGGGATTTCATAAGCAGTAAACTAAGTATATGTTCATTTTTTCCTGCTCTGTGTGGATAATGGCTGTGGCTTTGGGAATCTAAGTAGGAGGGAAAAGGAGTTTTTGGAGGTAAAAAAAGGAGAACAGAAGGAAGAGGAGCGAAAAGAGAACCAGTTGGGAATGAGAGAAGGAACCTGCAGCTTTATCAGTAGCATCACCAGCTGTGGGAGGAGTATGCTGTTTTGTTGCATCTGGGGATGAGGCTGCCATGCCACCATGCTGGCTTAAAGATGTAATGAATCTTCAGTCGGGGGCTTTCCTTCCAGGGTGACAACTGGCTTTGAGGAAGGTTGTAAATGCAGGGGAGATTGTGGTATAATTCCTCAGACTGGCGTTTGTGCCCCCCAGTCACCATTCGATTATCTCCCAAATTGCTGTGTTTCACTGAGATAAAGATTTTTTATGGCTTGCTGACTTGAAACAACCGGCACAGGCAGAATAGGGGGCAAAAGAGGGGAGAGAAATCCAGGCAAGTCTGGACACGTCTAAAATAA